>JAGKTI010001253.1:37086-49343 GCA_018397915.1 Birgus latro | reverse complement strand
AAACAATGATACATCAATTACTGGAGGCAACTCCCACAGTAATCACCCATTAACTCTGTGCGCGATAATGATAACCCAATGTCCCGATGACGACCCTTGTGCTATAACTCAGTATCCAGTGAAAACCCAAATAACTCAATGTTTCCAATAATAAGTTATGTTATGTAGCGTGTTTAAGAGACGACTACGCACTCCTTACACACGGCGCCAAGAGCGAGGTCCTCTCTCTAGACCTGGTTGGGTATAGCCTATTAGTGGCAACTAGAGGAACAGGACATAAAAACACTGGGCAACAAACCTTACACGTATATTGCCTTAAATCTCTACACTAGACAATACAATGCAGTGGCACACAATACATAAGAAATAGTTCAATACTATGGACAGAGCCAAGGGACTCTGGGACAGGTGATGTAGCAATGGGTTACTTCTGGGATAGGCCCGGTGTCTGGAGGTCCCAGGGGGGGAGGCGGTCTTCGTCAGGAGGCCGGCTGGTGCTGGGTCACAAAGGGGGCCTTTGTCAGGAGGCCGGCTGGTGCTGGGTCACCAAGGGGGCCTTCGCCATGAGGCTGGCTGGTGCTGGGTCGCCCAAGGAGCCTTCATCAGGAGGCCAGACTGCTGTTGGTTCATCTAGGGCCTTCGTCAAGAGGCTGGACTGCCACTGGGTCGTCTGGGGCCTTCGTCAGGAAGCCAGTTGTCACTGGGTCATCTGGGGCCTTCATCAGGAGGCCGGGCTGCCGTTGGGTTGTCCAGGAGTGTTCTGTGGGGCAGCGTGGTAGGGGTGCCCGTCACTGGGGAGCCCGAGGGTTGGGCCTAAGGGCTAGGCCTGAACAGAGAGAGCAGGTGCACCTGTTGGCACCCACTCTGGCATATTGGACGCTATCGGGTGAGGCAGGGGAGGTTATGCCCCGCGGTCCAGGGGATGTCCCGGCTGGTCCGAGGGCTGCGGTCTCCTTGGCTGGTCCTCCATCAGGGGTGATTTGTGGCGTCCCGCCTGCACAGAATCCATCGGGGTTGGGGACTGCCGGGAAGCCGGTTGCAGCGCACAAACCCCAGGTATCAGGGGGCCTCTCCAGACCTCCTCCAGCTGCTGCTCCCCCGGGAAGGTGTCTCTGGTCAAGGAAGGGGTGAGGAAACCCGCTCTGCCACCAGTGAAGGTGGGCGAGACAGGGAAATCCTCAGGAGGGGAAGGCACTGGAGTAGGGGGCGAGGAACGGCACATAACTGTTCCCTCCTCGGCGCAGCTGGCGGCCGTCACGCGCCCACTGGTGCAGCTGGTGGCTGTCACCGAAGAGCTGTGCCCTGCGAGGACTACACCCCAGGTCCGGCTAGTGGCCGTCACGGGGGTGCAGGTGCAGCTGGTGGCTGTCACCGAGGTCCTACTTACCGTCAGGACCGCAGGGATAATGCGGCTGGTGGCCATCACCTCCCTGCTGGTGCGGCTGGTGGATGTCACCAAAGTCAGGTCCCTTCTGCAGGAGTCAGACAAGGTGTGGCTAGTGGCCGTTACCTGCCTGGTGGTGCGGCTGGTGGCCATCTCCGGGATGCTGTCTGGGGCTAAGGAGTTAGCCCTACCCTGAACCTGGTGAGGGCTGGTCCAGCTGAGGTGTAAAGCACCGTGACTGCTACCTCCCAGGTGAGGCACCTGAGCAGGAGAGGGGTATAGGGCAAAGGTAGGGGTAGGCCCGTCTCGCGCTGAACCCACGCTCACTGTTGTAGCCTCTCGGTTGTCTCCTCCTAGGGTGGGTGTCATATTCGGGTGGGGTGTCTTGGCGGCATGTATTTCAATTCACACAGCCCATTTAGCTATGAAGTAACTTCACACCAATGTTCCACGCAAACCCATATTAATTCAGTAAGAGAGCTCGCTTAAGTGTCTAATGATAATTCACATTACTGGTTAACTGGGGGGACCGGTAACTTGCCATGTAAGACCAGCATTGTGCAGAGGTCAGCCAAGCCCTTGAGTTACTCTTCCAAATAACCCTAAGGTTCTCCTTCATTTACCCTACCAGTGACCTGAGATTCTCCCATTGATAATGAGGAAGGGAGCATAAGGTACCCCTCTGCATTCACACCTAGGAGAAGGTTGAGGTGGTCCTTGGCTGCCTTAACCCCGGCACACATCATTCTTCCTTACTTAGGTAGGTCTTACTGGAGACATGTTTCCAAAACAGCCCTGTCTCAATGAAACTCAGAACCTGTTTTGGGGAGTACAGTATCCCCCTTCCTTTAACACCTGCCTTAAGGTTTGCAGGGAAGATCTCACCCACCATGTGGTCAACACTAGCAACCTCTTCATGCATGGTCACACATTTAAAGCCAGCACTGGCCTTAAATCACTCAAAACAACCCGTACTGGCCTTGAGCTCCTCTGTTGCCTCCATTCCTTTCTTGTTCCAGAGATCCTTCTACAGATCAGAAGCCTTGGTACAAATAAAACTATGATGTGGGGGCTGCTTTGCTCAGTTAAATTCATTAACCCACAGTGCTAGGAGACACTCCATCTCCATTATGGGCTCCCTTGTTTTGGTTAGGTACCTAGCAGTCAAGATAGGCATGTTCTGTGACACCATTTGGACAGCATCAGATTTTTTTTTTTTTTACAGACAATGGACTGGGGCAGTGTTAGGGCCTCGGTGACCTTGCTCGCCCCCTACCCCTCCATGAGGTGCTTAACAAAGCTTAATTTCACATCAAGAAAAAGGCTATGCCTTACCCTTTTAGCTTTCTCCTCAGCAGCATTAGAAGTCATGTTTCAGTTATTTCACACACAAAAAGTTCTCTCTCCACTTATTATTGCACAACAGACTATCTGCTGTGCACCTGCACTGTTATTTGGACATAGTGATGGTGTTTTGATGGCCATGCACATGTAAGATGGTTAGGTAACCCAAGGAATGCAAGGGAGATGATCACTTGTGTGGGACACATAAGTGAGTGGATGAGTGGGATGGGGTCTTCAAAGGGGTGGGATGAAGGAAGCCACATGCCGAGAGGCCTGAAATGGGGGCTCTACATATGTAAACACTGGGCAGCCATCTTGGATCAAACATCTGACTGTCAGCTTGTGTGTGCCACCAAGTTCACACAGGATTGTCAAAAGCAGCCACTGCAGTTACTGTATGAGTGAATTTCGATACCTTTATCACAAAACTGTGTATAACTTTTGGCTCATTGTTCAATAAATTTGTTGCAGACCAAACAAATGTATAACTAGCCCTGACTGTACAGTAACATATTCTCTTCAGTAATATCTCATTCCCACTGATTCCAACACTAACGATGCAGAAAGCAAACACACAACATCCATCATGACAGAATAACACAACCAGGTGAATAAAATGGTCACCACACAGACATTACAATAATCTCTTCAACAACAATCCACCCCCAGACTTTCCAACACCAGCAATGATGAAGTACATACTTGTCACATGCATGGCAATAAACTGCCTCGATAAGAACACTAACTACAAGCCCCCTCCCGACATCTATTCAGCACAGCTATTGGTATTTGGTAAACAAAGCCAAATGAGTTCACCAAGCTAGGCATAACTCAAGACATTACTCAACCTTCCTCAGTTACCACCTTAGATTTTGCTTGGGTGGATTCACAGATGACATGTGCCCCACTTGTAGAACTGGCAAATACAACTGTCCAAAAAGAAAATGAACTTTACAAAAAACAACTTTACTGCTTTACTTACAACTTAATCAGACTTGTCTCCTTCAAAATACTCCCCTCCACTGTTCATATGATGTTTCCAACATATTTTCCAGCTCTGGAATGTCCTGGAATGCATTTTCAGGGATGGTGTGGAATTCTCATTATGAATATTCTTCTATTTCTTCTGTCATCTGATATCGGTGACCTTTCAAGGTGGATTTCAATTTGGTTTTAAAAAAAAAAAAAAAGCAACAGAGGCCAAATCAGGAGAGTAGGACAGCTGGGGGACATAGTTATCTCATGAGTGACTATGACACGGTTCTCTTTTTGCTCAACTGTCAGCAGACAAGGAACAAATTTTGCTGCAACACAATGCATTTCAGTTTTTTGGTTCAAATTGTGTGGCACGAACTTAACAGATGCCTCTTTCAGAAACGTCATGGACAGTCAAGTGATGATTTTCACGGATCACAGCATGCACTTTTTTCTCAACATGATCATCATCTGTTGATGTGGAAGGCTGTCCAGATTTGGGATCATCTTCAGTGGATGTTCTTCCCAATTTGAACCACTGGAACCACTCATGACATTCCGTACAACTCAAACAATCCTCCTCATAAGCCTCTTGCAACATCTGAAAAGTCTCTGTAAAACTTTTTCCCAATCTGAAACAAAATTTCATGCAAACATGTTGCTCTTGAAGAACACATTGTACAACTTGCAACAAATCACCAAGTGCACTAAACACATGTTCACTGAAGCGCGTGTACCTCGATAACTATGTGACGTGGTTTGATGTGGCTAGTGTTAGACTAAAACTTAACGTCGCCATTACACAATGCTCCCATTGTAAACATGCTACACCAGCTCGCTGGCGTGCTGTTTAGGTTTCTTTTTGGACAGACTTCGTAACACACTTTGTAGAGCACTACATGGCACATAGCACACTCAGATGCACATACAACATCAACGATGTAAGCAACATATGGGATGATCTCACTGGGGCAGTTGCTTACCTGTGGGCAATGGGCAATGCATCTCCTTAACCAGGTAGGCTGGGGTTTAGTAACAACAAAAACCCTACGACTAATGCAAAAAAAAGCCCTGGTTTAATCACCCTTGTTCTATTGCTGTCCTCAAGGAGGTGACTTTCAGAGTGTACTGGCACATCATTCACTACATTTCTGCCCCAAAACATGCTAAATGTGTTCTTGATCTTGCTAAAATGAAGTCAATAATTCCACATGTCCTGAATGCTAACTCAGACACAAACACTTCCCACTTCTTCAGGCACCTAGCCAAAAAACTCTCTAGTAATTTTACTTATTCTTCCTTCCCTCCTATTTTCTGGTATGATGACTCTGTATCTGTGTCTTTTACTGACAAGACAGAACTCTTTGCCTACTCTTTTCTGATTTTGATGTCTGGTGTTATCCCTCTATCTCGTCCCCCTCTGACTTTTTCAAACCTGTTACTAAAATTTCTTCAAATGTACTTTCTGCCCTTACTGGCCTCAACACTAATAAGGTGTACAGTATTGATGGGGTCCCTCCTATCGTTCTCAAGACCTATGCTTGTATTCAGTCACCCTGCCAGCACAAACTCTTTTGCCTTTATTTGTCAACTTGTACCATTCATTTTTACTTAATACAGTACTGCTCTTATTCAGCCTCTCCTAAAAGAAGGTGACTACTCCTAATCCTCTAACTTTTTTTTTTTTTTTTTTATGTGTCCGACTCTGGGCATAGGCTTCATAGCCTGCTATCAAGGCCCAGCAGTCCTCCTACATACCATACACCTCTACATGTCACCACTTCGGCACTAACACCCACCGTCCACACTGAACACAGGCCAGGGCTGTCTCATACAAGACTGGTGTATTGGTATTACCGGGGGTATTTTTACGACATGTCGGCGGGTCTTCTGGTAGATCAGTAAAGCTTAATTTGACGAAATTCAAATCCTTAAACTTTTCCCTGCACCAGCGAGGATTTGAACCTGGGTCCGGTAGGACTGCAAGCCAACTCTCTACCGATCGAGCCACCGCCTACCCAGTTGCTTTAATATCTTGTATTTCTATAGTCACTGAATCTACCAATAACAGGAAAATTTTGAACCATCTTTCCTCTCATAACCCTCTCTGACTGGCAGATAGGGATGCTCCTCTGGTGATTTTCTCACCTTTGTTTCTAACTCATGTTCATCCTACTTTTGGGACTTTGGTGAAACCTTTGCCACTGCACTGAAGTATCTCACAGGGTCTCAACTGGGTCTTGCACAAGTCCTAATTTCCAAACTGCCCTCTTATTGTTTCTATTCTATCTGTGCCTTCATCCCTTGTTTCTTTCCTGATCATTCTATAGCTACTGCTGAAATGTAGTTCAGTTCACAGGCCATTACCATTTTCTCCTGAGGCCACAAAATTACCCATTACATAATCCACGAGCCCCATTCCAACTCATCCAGCTGTAAATGCTCTTTAACACCTTGGCATGTGTTGACAGAATAATGGCTGTAAAGTACAGTAACAGAACAGGTACCCATCCTAACATCTCGAGGGTTTTAACTGTCCATAAAAAGGGAAAATGCTTGGTACCTGTGTTTGGATTGTCAGACTGTATGGCAGTGAAACATGAGGTACAAATGAGGTGAATATGGTGAAACTAGAACAGAATGATATGAAACTGATCTGATGGATATAAGAAGTAAAGGTGAATGGGATGAGGGGATATCCTCAGAACTGAGAAGATGGCTGAGTGGAAAGAATCAGGAAGTAGAAGAGAGAAGATTAAAATTTCATGGATATGTCAAGAGGATGGACCAGGGGACCTGGGTGAAGAGATGCAGAAGCACAGAAATACTGGGCCACCGATGGGGCGGTAGACTAAGGAAGGTAGAGGACAAGGTGATGTGAGCTGAACTTAGATCTACAGGTATTAACAGAGCTGTCATAGATTCCAGCATGGTGGAGAAGTGCTATCAGCTGAACCTGTCTGATCCATACTACACAGAAAACAGACACAAAACCAAAAGTAATAATGATTATAGTGACAAGGATGGTGGTGGTGGTATCACCACATAAAGATAGGGCTTGCCCACCACCTTTATAGGTTAACCCGCCGAGTCCCCCCGACATACTATGTATGTCACCCCTTTCTCCACACTCAGACCCACCGACGTGCAGTGTACATCACTCCATTGCAAGGCCCATCGTTTGCACATTTGTCAAGATTCGCAGGTGATTTTTGGTGGGCATATGTGGGAGACCTTCCTCTACCTGCTGTCAAGCAGGGATACTGTCTGGCCCCACCTGACCCCTCCCCCCCACCTGTTAGCAGTAACCTGGCCAGTAAAGACATGTTGCCCCACGGTCTCTCCAATGATGAAATTCACGGTGAAAGTGATTCCTGAGGTGGAGGACAAAGAAACAAAGAAGCTAGAGGTAGAAACAAACAGAAGTGATGAGGTGGTAATGTCATAAAGGAAGGTGTCATATGCTGGTGTTTTTGGTGAGTGACCAATGCTTATTTTCACCTATATTATTGTGTGAAAACCAATATAGTCTTGTACTACACATAAATTTGTACCAAATAAATACATAAATACGTAATTTAAAGTGGCTTGAGTTAGTTAACCCTCCCATAGTTTGTTTTCTTTGAAGCCACGTACCCTGAGAGAGAACGAAAGGTAAGGCTGACTGCCACCTGTAGCAACATTTATAAGCTCAGGAGGGCGATTTCTCTATGAATTTTCGGTGTTTCTCACCAAAAGCGGAGATTTGAGCCAAAAAAAGACAAGTTGAAAATCAGTTGGGTTCTGAGGGTGTGTTGGGTAAAAAATTGGTCGGGACTGGGCGGGTTGAGAAGATGAAGCACGTACAGTACTACGTTTTGCAAACTCAGCCATTCTACATTTATTTAAGCGTGTGAAAAAGTACTGTATACCAGACTCCCTGATGTATCACTTACCTGTGACGCTGAAGAAGAGGCTTGCCTGTAAATTTGGCCGACACTACCACAACCGAGAACTTTGCCCCACAGCCGTCACTCTGGTCAGCCACTTCCTGCAACAAACCACACCAGTCTTAAACAGTCATTTAACTTAATTCACATTTCAACTCTTACTATACAGTACTTTCATCCATTCCCCACTATTTTATATTTTCTGATCAATCCTTTAAGGGTAGGGTGCTCCACCCTCAAAATGAAAAAAATAATAATAGTAATCTATCCATATACCTAGGCTGCTTGCCCCCCCCAAAATGGGGGTAGTTGAGACAGGATAACACACTCCCAACTTACTCATCCACACTTACACATTTACTCGTATCTTAGCCTTTAAGGGGAGAAGGGACAGATCCTCACCGCACCACACAGCACAGGGTCAACTGTGCAGTACAATCAGCTACATCTGCAGAAGGGCCCAACAGCAGCGCTGGTTTACCCCTGCCACATCATAATGGACCCATTCCCTTAGTCACACCTGACCTGATCAGCTGATGAGACCAAATGCAGGAGAATATTCCCTCGGGGCCCCGTCACCATTTATTCATTCAATATCTAATCCAGTGTTGCCCCATGAGGAGCACAGAAGCCTGAGGCTAGGCAAGTTGATCCTAACATTTCTCTCTAGTCATCCCTATCATGCACAGCCACTCTTCCTTGCTCTACAGACATCCCTCTCACATCTAAAGCTCTCTTCACACTGTCCATCCATCCTATTCATGGTCTTTCTCTCAGCCTTGCACTTTCCACATCCGATCCAGCTTTCTTTTTCATCAATCGCTCTTCATCCATTCTCTCCATATGCCCAAACCACAGCAAAACTCTCTGCCCAACTCAGTCTGCAATCTCCCCTATAACTCCAGTTCTCCTTCGCACTTCATCATTTCTCACCTGATCCATATGCATCATTCAACACATATTCCTCAGACACCTCATCTCCATTACATTCAAACTCTTCCTATCTTACATCCATATTCCACGTTTCAGCCCCATATAAAGCAGTCGGTACCACTACACCCATATACAACCTTCTCTTTACATCCATTCTAAGCGAATGACATCTAAACACTTTTTTCATTCCTCCCAGCACCTTTCCTACTTCATTCATTCTAAATTTCACCTCTACATCTATTCTTCCATCCACAGCAACACGTAACACTCTACCTCCTCAAGCAACTCACCATGCAAAACTACATTCATCCTCCTACCATCTACCAACCTTGTACATTTCATCACTTTGCTATTACAGTGTTCTCAATTACTCTCAATTTCTTCCTTTCATACACCCTTCCAAAGTCCTCTACCACATGTCTTGTTCTCTTCTCCGAATCAGCCACCAGTGCAGTGTCATCAGCAAACAGTATCTGGCTCTAATTCCACTTTCCACTATCAGCATTCACCAGACACAAACATCTACCTAACACTCTTGCATTCACCTCCCTTACAACACTATCCACATAAATATTAAAGAACCAAGACGATATCACAAGTCCCTGCCACAGCCCCACACTCACATGAAACCAATCACTCACAGTATTTGCCACCCTTACACACACTCTACTGTTTAAATAAAAACTTTTAACTCCTTTTATCAATCTAGCACCTAGTCCATACAATCTCAAAACAGCCCACAAAGCCTCCCTATCAATATTATCATATGCTATCTCTAAATCCATGAATGCCCAGAACACATCCTTACCTTTCGCCAAATACTTTTCACACATCTGTCTCACAGCAAACACGTGATCCACACTCTCCTAAAACCACACTGCTCATCACCAATCATTCCCTCTGTACCCTCTCTAATTCTTTTAATCAGCACTCTGCCATACACCTTACCCACAACACTCAATAGACTTATACCCCTAAAACTAGTACATTCACCCTTACCTTTATACAGTGGAACCACACACACACACTTGCCAAGTCAATTGGTACTATACCACTCTAAAAAAAACACATTCAGCAATCTTACTAACCATTCAACAACAGCTGCTCCACCACCTTTCAAACACTCCACAGCACACCCATCCATACCTGCAGCTTTCCCTGCTTTCATCTCCTCTTCTGCCTCATGCACTTCCTCCATCATGGTTGAAAAACCATTCAACTCACCCAACACATTCATTCCTTGCTCCCTTCCATGTACCACAATCTCAGCTTCCCTTTCCTCCTCTACATTTAAGAAACTTTCAAAATACTCTGCCCATCTCTTCCTTACTGCATCCACGTCAATTAACAATCTTCCATCCTCTGCTTTTACTTGCTCTTCCTTCCCAGACTCTCCCTTTCACACCCTCTTCACCTCCTTCCAAAACACTTTTTTATTCTGTTGAAAATTCTTAGTCAACCGCCTACCCTACCTCACATCTGCTGCCACTTTAGCATTGCACACAGCCCTTCTCGGCCTATTCCTCTTTTCCTTATACCTCTCACATGACACCTCATCCCTCCTCTACAGCCAAACTTCATATGCACATCTCTTCTTGGCCACAGCCATGCTTACTTCCTCACACCACCATTTGCTTCCCTTTCTTACACCACCACCCACTTGTCTCACACCACACACCTCTTCCATACACCCCACTAGTGCACACTTAAACAACTGCCATTCCTCCACACCATCATTTTCCTAATCTCTCACTGCATTCCACACAAGTTTCAGCTTCTCCTAATACCCTGTTATTCTCTCTCTTTTGTCCAACTAACTCACTTTCAAAACCTCCCTGCCACACCCAACTCTCCTAGCTCTCACCCACTTCATACCTACTCTCAACTTTTCCCTCCACCAGGTAGTGATCAGACATACCTCCACCCTCCCCTCTCAAAACTCTCACATCCAACGATCTTGCTCTTACATTCCTGGACACAACCACATAGTCCATCAATTCTCTATCAACAACCCAGCCACCCTCCTATCTCACCCATGTATACTTCTATCTTCCTTCTCAAACAAGTTATTTCCAATCACCATCTCTTGCTCAATACACATCACAATCATTCTTACCACATTTTCATTCCTTCCAGGCATGCCATGCATACCAACAACACCTTCAACTGCTACATTTCCCACTCTAGCATTCAGATCTCCCATCATTACCACATTCACATTTGCCCCAAAACTCTGTGGACACTCAACATCATTCCAGAAAGACTCCCTCTCTTCTTCATCCCTTTCACTACCAGCCCCATATGCACGGAGGATGCCAGTAATCCAGTGTATTTTTTTCTCATTTGTTTTTCCTTCCTTTGTTCAGTTATTAAAAAAAAAAAAAAAAAGCCCACACCTCACATCCAAATTTTGCTTTCACCCACATCAGTCTTGATGACACCTCCTTCCATTCAGTCACCCACTGCTGCATTTCTGGGCACTAACAAGGCCATTCCTTCTCTTGCCCTTCCACTGTCAACATCTCACATCCTTCCAGTCACTCTTCTAAACTTAGATTCACCTTTCCCTTTCTTTCACTCAAAGCAATCACATCCAACTTTCTTCTCACATTCTCCTCTCTTTTAGCCTCAATCATACTACATCCACACACATTCATAGACCCAATCTTCAGGGTATGAGAATATATTCTCTGCCCTGTCTCACGGCAGGAACTAAAACGCAGAGGAGGGAGTCCCTAGTCCCCTCACCCCGTCCCTTTTAGTTTTTAGTCGCCTTTTACGACACGCAGGGAATACGGTGGCAGAATTCTCCTCAACGCAACCTGGCTGCAGAGTGGCAGTAACGCCCCGTAGCATGGCCAGATTGTGTCCCCCCCTGAACAGGGGGTATACAACCATAATAATATTCATAAGAAAATCGTATTACAGTAACTGGTGTGGTCTGAAAGTGGCTTGTATTAATGACACAACAGTGGTTATTTTGCATTTTTGGTATGAATTAAGACTCAAACAATACATTACAGCACTGTAATTACAGAAGATGCAAAAGAATTATCATTATCATCATCATCATCATCATTACAATCATAATTTCTATCTAAAAAGATGGCATACGAGGTACAAGAAGGTTCAAAAGGCATGTCTAGTGAAATGGGCCACACAGTCATTCACACATCACTGAAACCTCTGAAATTCTGGTTGTACCTCACAAGGAAAACCATCTTAACATACCTTTTTGTAGTTTTCTCTAAGCACTAAAGATATAAAAGGGAAGTGGAGGAGCAATTGGGTAAATATAGATTGAAGCAGATCAGGGACATGGAAGATGTGTGCAAGATATTCACAGAAGAAATCTGTGCAGCATGTGAGGTGGTGTGTGAGGTGAAGAGAAGACGAAAGGGGGTTCTGGGAACAGCATAGTGGACTGAAGAGGTGAGACAGGCTGTGGCACAAAAGAACAAAGCATATAATGAGTGGATGAGGAACAGGGGCGTCGAAGAAGCTGAGAAACGGACGAGAGAGTTATACGTAGAGAGGAGGAGAGAGGTGAAAAGATTAGTAAGAGAGAGTAAGAAGAGACTGGATGAGGAATTTGGAAGGAATTTGAGTGCAAAGTGGAGGGAATGTAAGAAAATGTTCTGGAAGGAGATAAAGAGAGCTAGACAGGGTGCCAACGAAGTCAGTGGGGGTGT
>JAGKTI010001253.1:0-32715 GCA_018397915.1 Birgus latro | reverse complement strand
CTTGAAGCCCTCTCACGTGACTTCAGAGATGGACTCCCATGGGAGATGTTGTATGCTGATGATTTGGTGTTGATTGCAGAGAATGAAAAGGAGGCGGAGGAAAGATTCAAGAAGTGGAGAGATGGTATGGGGCACAAGGGCTTAAGGGTAAATGCAGATAAAACAAAAGTGATGATATCTAGGGTTGGTGGCGGTACAATCAAAGAGGGAAAGGGAGAGTGGCCATGTGCAGTTTGCCGCAAGGGTGTGGGAAGTAATTCCATCTTGTGTAGTGTTTGTGATAAATGGGTGCACAAGAGATGTAGTGGTATTAGAGGTAGACTGCGAGATAATGCTGATTTCATGTGTGCAGCGTGTCGGGGAAAGCAGGTGAAGATTGTTAGGCATGAGAGGGTTGAACTTGCTGGTGAGTCTCTTGAGTGTGTGGAGGAGATTTGTTATCTGGGAGACATGTTATGTGCCGGCAGTGGGGCTGGAGTTAGCTCTGTTGCTAGGGTGAGAAGTGGTTGGAAGAAGTTCAGGGAGCTGTTGCCTCTCCTGACATTGAGGGGACTCTCCTTACGTGCTAAGGGGTCTTTGTATGCAGCATGTGTTAGGAGTGTGATGCTGTATGGTAGTGAGACCTGGGCAGTAAAGGAAGAGGATATTCGCAGGTTTAAACGTACAGAAATGACAATGATTAGGTGGATGTGCAGTGCATCCCTGTGTGCAAGGCCTGGGGGTGCTGGGTTTACGATGGAAGAGTTGAGAGGTAGGATGGGACTGGAGTGTATTGGTGTTGTGGTAAGGAGAGGTAGGCTGAGGTGGTTTGGACATGTGGAGAGGATGGGGGATGATAATTGGGTACAGAGGGTCAGAAGTGTTAATATTGGGGGAGGGGATGGGAGGGGTAGACCAAGAAAGACATGGGACGAGGTCATTAAGTGTGACTTAAGGGTTAAGGGACTGAACAGGGAGGTTGCCAAAGATCGAGCAGCATGGAGAGCCGCCATTAGGTGATGTGACCAAGGCCGACGCATGCAAGCATGTTGGAGCCTTCAAAAACGAAACGAAACGAAACGATACAAAGAGTGTTTGGTTGTCTGGTTATGTATGCAACACTTAGGCGTCTGGGTGTGCCCCTGCATCTACTACACCAGAAATCCATGACCAATCTCAAGGTGCCAGGCACTTCACTACATCTTTTCTGTACCCAATGCTTGCATCCAGTACAGAAAATACTATTACTGCATTACCTACACCTTTCGTACATACAGCACATGGTCAGTTACCCAAATCCATTATTGGCATGATGTCACTCCCACAGATCAAGGCTTTAGTCTTCCCAGTGCTTACTCTGATACCTTACAACTTCACCCCTGTTCTCCACTTTTGGAACCCAGTGTTTGATGAGGATACCCATCATCCACTCATTTGATGTAGTGCTGCCAACTTCTCCCTTCATCTATATCATTCTATTTCTTTGTCTGCCCCGCTCTCTTCCTACTTCTCTCTTTCCTTCCTATTACTTTTTTATTACTCTTCTTTCCATTATAGGTGGCTCTGACTTGATTGACGAACCTAATGGTTTCCTGTAACCCAGGAAAGCATTTTTTTCTTTTCTTTAATAACAACAGAGGAAGGAAAAACAAATTAATATAAAAAAATTCCATACACAAGATTACTGGTGTCCTCCATTCATAAAAAATCAGTAACAGTTGGACTTGAACAGCTGCAGGTTGAAGTCTGGGGGGAAACAACTCTGGGAAAGCGAGTTCCAGAGAGATGCAGTTCGGAGAATAAAAGAATTCTGATAGGTAGAAGTTCTGCAATATGGGTGTGTGACATTCCAGTCATGAGCACTACAAGATACATGTGTAGCATGAGGGAAGGCATGGAGAGGTGGCACAATGGACGCAACTTCGTCTGAGCATTTGCCATAAAAATATCTGTAAAATAATGCAAGGGAGGCAACATTCCTTCTTACCTGTAGGGGAGGTAGTTTATTTATAATAGCAGGATTAATAATTCCAACAGCTTTGTTCTAAATTTTGTCTAGTTGTTTTAGTGCAACCTCTCCACATCCATTCCACAAGGGTGAGCAATATTCTAGCTGAGTGCGCACATGACTTATAAATTATAGCTAACTTCATGTCACTGAAGAAATTACGGACTCTGTACAATAACCCAAGTTTCTTTGAGGCGGTTTTAGCAAGTGATCTGACATGAGACGTCCAGCTGAGGGCACTGTTAAGTGAAACATCGAGAACTTCAGTACTTTTGGAATTGGGAATATTAGTGGCACTGAAGGTGATATATGAATCTGGCAATATCTGTCTATTAGTAAACTGTATAAATCTGGTTTTACTAGCATTAAATGAGACAAGGTTATTTTGTCCCCATTCACTGATCGTAGATAAGTCCAGATTTATGGAGGTGGCTGCACTGAGTTGAGAGTTTGAGATATTAAACTTTGTAAATGAGTGTTTGAGTGTCAGTGAACTGTGAAGTGTTGACTCATCTGCATAACAATGGATAGGATTGTGGGTGACAGATAAGAGATAATTAATATGAACGAGGAATAAGGTTGGCGCCACAACAGATCCTTATGGCATGCCGACATTAATTGAGTGGAATTTGGAATATACATCATCTACTTTTACTCTTATTTTTCTGTTCCTGAGATATGAGGAAAGCAGAGGAACAAAAGACGTTAGTCCATAGCAAGGGAGTTTGGATAGCACAAAACAGTGCCACACTCTGTTGAAAGCTTTAGAAATATCAAGGGCCACTGCATGAGTTTCACGATGCTGGTCAATTGATTGATGGATTGTATGAGTCAGGAGATGGAATAAATCAATGGTGAATCTTTTGCGGCAAAAATCATACTGTCTATCACTAATTAAGTTGTTGGATTCAAGGTGTTTAAAAATGTACTTATTAATTACAATTTCAAGTACTTTACCAAGAGATGTGATACCTATTGGTCTGTAATCAGAGGGGTCAGAGGAACTTCTTTTCTTTGGAAGTGGGTGGATTTTGGCTTCTTTCCATGAATTACGGAATGAAGAAGTACACATGCTTAGTCTGAATAATTTAGCTAAAATAGAGGCAAGTTCTGGGGAACACTTTTTCAAAACAACTGGAGGAATTCCATCTGTGCCTGGAATTTTGTTGGTTGGTAAACTGTCTAGGATGGATTTTACATATCTAGTCTGTATTTTATGTGGAACAATTTCGGGAGAGTCAAGTTCTAGTACTGGGACGTTTTGGCTGACTTGCTCTACGGTAGAATTTCTGGCAAATGTATTGGCAAAGACATCTGCTTTACCATGCCGGTCATTTCTAATGTTGCCATCTGAAGATTTTAGTGGGGGAATGAGTGATGACTTGTTAAAGTTATTACTGAAAGAATTGAGAGTTGACCAGAATATTCTATTGTCATTAGGCTTGTTAAGTAGTTTTGATGCTTGATTTTGAAGAAAGTTTGATTTAGCAAGACTTATTACAGCTTTTGCATGGTTTCTAGCAATTTTAAATGACAGGGTGATTCAGATGATTTTGATTATAAGTAAGAGTTATATGCTGATGACTTTGGGCCATTGCTCTGGCACAATTGCTATCAAACCATTTTGGAGAGTTTCTTTTAGTGAACTGTTGACTTGGTATGAACAATTCCATACCAGATTGTACTGGGTCATTAATGTGGGACTGGGTAGAACTGACATCACTAGAGAAGAAAGACTGCCATGGAATGTCTGAAAAATAATTTATAAATCCATTCCATCCAAGTGGTGACAGTATCTCTATCCTGTATTGATCTGGATTATTTGTCAGGACAAAAACCAAGAGATGGGCATTATGGTCAGGATTATCTAGTATTCTGGTTGGTTGCTCTATCAAGTGCACAAGATTAAATGATTCCGCAAACACCTTGCACCCTAGACCAGCATCGTCAGTCATGGCAGAATGCGATAACCATTCTACATTATGTACGTTAAAACCACCCAAAATGATAATTTCGGTGCTAAGGGTAAGGTTAAGGTTACTTAACTGTGTGGATATGGAGTCAAATACACTGGATTTTGAAGTTCAGTGGTAAACATATACAGTCATGTCTTGTCATATGATGTTGTTACATAAAGTGAAAATCCACTGCATAGTGATTTATTGTATAGTGAGGTCTCCCACCCACCTGAAGTATGTCCTTGGCCAGTTTAAGCTGTCAGCAAAAGTCTCCCCTGAGGCTAGGGTACAGCTGGAGGGCCTGGATGATCACTCCTAGTCCTCAGGAAGTGAAGAGAAATGGAGAAAGTGAAGTGGTGGGGCCAAAGGAGAGCGATACGGCAAGGTCAATGAAGAGTGCAGCGGTGAGAGTCAGGGACAGAGCAGTATTATGGCAATGTAAAATGTGGTTGCATATGGAGGTGATGCAAGACACTGCATTTGCACATCATTTGTTAAGAGCCTCAGCTTTTCCTTAGTGCTGGTGGCAAGGGAGGAAAAGGAGGAACTGTACAAGGTACAGCAGTGGATGTTGGAGTGGCCCTAATGAGAGAGGACAGCATTTGGAAACTTCCTTTATTGTTGTTTGCAGATGATACTGTACTGTTAAGTGAAAACAAAGGGAAACTGCAAGGCTTGATGAATGAGTTTGTGACAGTGTGTGTAAGAAATGGAATCTAAACATGAATGTAGCGAAAAGTAATGTCATGGTCTTCGAGAGAATTAAGTCACTAAATGTACAGTGAAGTTGGATGAGGAGAAAATGAAAATGTGAGTGCATTTATATGCTTGGGTAGTGTGATAAATAAGGATGGAAGTTTGGAGAATGAAGTGCTTGAAAGGGTACAACAAGGAAGGTGGCTGGTTCTTTGAAAGCAGTGATAAGAAGTAGGAAAATGAGCATGGAAGTAAAAAAAAGTCACTGCATGACAGTATTGTGATACCAGCTTTAACATATGGAAGTGAAGCCTGGACCTTGTTGGAAGAACATAAGTCAAGAGTGAAAGCAGTGGAAATGAGTTATTTGAGAGGAGCATGTGGAGTACATAGAGAGACAGGCTGACAAATGATGACATGAAGGAGCATTGTGGTGTGGATGTGACAGAAATCATTAGGAGAAATACACTGAGGTGGTTTGGCCATGTGGAGAGGATGGAGAGTGAGAGACAGACAAGAAGAGTGTATGTGAGTAAAGTGGAGGAGGGAAGAGGCCAAGGATGAGATGGAGGGATAGAGTGGAGAGGTATATGAGAGAGGGTGTGTGTGAGTTGGGGGGAGGGCAGTGAAATGGCAGGGGACAAGGTGACATGGAGATGATTCATTTGTGGCCACCCCTTATGGGATTATGGTGTCTGGCAATACTGTAGACAGATAAGACATTCCAAGACCACCTCCCATGGCAAAAATAAAAATTTTACGAACTATGAGATCATCAATCAGATTCGTGTCATGTTGTTGATCGCTGTTTGATCTGGATCAGTTCTTCTGAGTTCACCTCACACAAAAAGGTTAAAATAAACAATCTTTGTCTATATTTGATGACAAGTGCTGTGAGGTCTGAAAGACAGTTATGAGTACCATATGACCCCTTGGCATAACCCATCTATAAGTTCACTTCACAGACAGCTAAGAAAATGTGAATGTGAGTGGCACAGGCTGTGCACCAATATGGCTGTTATGGCATGTACAATATCTACAAGAAGGGCTGTTCTCTGCTCTGTGACAACACAAAAAGTTAAGTACAGTACCAGTACTGAAGAAGTCATCATTTCTTGTGGCAGTGATATGAAAAAAACTATTACAGACATTAACAATCTGCTATGTTGGAGGTCTGCAGCCTTTTTGTAATTCCGATACTCAGTTTTCCTCAGATTTGCTTTGTTTTGCATAAAAAAGATATGTTGTATAAAAAAAATGCCCTTCACTGTGTTTGCAAATGAAGAATTATCAGTTGAGTTATGGCCACATTATACAACTGCCTATATGCTCATAATTTTTTTCTGTTGATTCTAATGAAAAGTGGTCTTGATGTTGAAAATATATAGCGCAATTTATCATCGTCTCTAATTTATCCTTCTTATCAAAGGGTGAATTCTCCCGAGCTAGGACCAATGGACCATACAGCTCTGCAGGGCACAGAAATATCCTTACAGTGACCGCTACATCTCTTACCAGAAACATGCTACTCTGGTGCGGGGTCGAACTGCCAACCCTACGGTTGTGAAGCATAAGCGATGCCGCTGAGCCACTCTGGCCCCGCCTTCTTAACAAAGATCATACAACAGGCTGTCATGGATGCAGCTGCATGGGGGGGGCAGTCACTATTCAAGAAAATACTGTATTCAACTATGAGTGATTGTCTCCTGGCCTGTTTCCCTTACTATTTAACTTTATGATACATTATTAACCAATCAGGTTACTATTTTATAGTCAATTTGCCAGTAGCGAAACGTTCTGGTCTCAAATTTGCAGTGCATTATGGAAATTTGTATGTTATACAAATGGCAAGCCTATGGGAAAAAAAAAAGTTCAACTTCCTCAATACCTTTAATGAACTCCTATATTTGGTCTGCTTTGTACCAGTGTTTCACATTCTGTGCCTTGTATTTATGTTAATTTTATGGATATGACGATCAACTGATTATGTAATATGCGATACACCATAAAATGTGCATCATAGGCAGACTATAATGCTTTCCAGGCAGCTATCTCAAGAATAATAACAACCAAAATTCAGGTCCCATAAAACAAAATGCTAGCTGTGCCCCTGAATGCAGTTCTATACAATTTCTTCCTGTCTGACAGTAGCAGGGTAACTCCACTTGCTCAGCCAGCTCATACGAAGCACCACTCAATTAAAACAGCCTCACATAAACTCATTAATAACAGTATTAAATACCTAAAGTGGAAAGTCCTCACTTTCTAGTTTTGTTGGATATCTCTGCTGCTGCCTCTGATACAGTTATTTATGGACTACTGCTTTATGATCTTTTGGTCTTTCAGCATCCATGATGATGCACTTTCACATACTTCAGTCGTATCTGTCTGACCAGTCTCAGTGCTTGGTGGTCAGAAAAGTCATTTCAGGTCGTTCCTTTGTAGTATGGAGTGCTTCAGAGATCAGTTTTGGGTCCACTTCTTTTTGCACCCTTTGTAACTGATATTTTGCATCTCTGCCTAAAGTCTGTGGTGTTATCTATCATTTCATTTCTATGCAGATGATACAATATTTACGAGGATATATTGAATGATAAAGATTGTGGTAGGTGGGGGCATTCACCATCCACTCACTCAATGTGGTGCTGCTCTTGGCTGTCTGCCCTTTCCTCTCTTCCTTCACTCTTTCCTTCCTTCCCCTTGTCATCATTTCCTTCAATCTAACTCCTCCTCCAGCCTACAGGTTACTTTACACTCCCTCTTTTCTCTTTTTCCTTCATTCTTTCCTCTTCCTTCTGCCTAAGAGTGATTCTACACCAAATGACAAGCCAAATGGTTTCCTGTACACCAGGAAACTACTTACTGTGCTGGGTGGTAACCATATAACCAAATTATGGCACCTGATGGTTTAGTGGGTAATTGAAGCATTCCAATCGGATTAAGCCTGAGTAGGTTTATATCCACGGGGTGGTTAGGGTTTACTGCTCACTTAATGCCATCGAGGGATGAGTGAGACTGGTCACTCTCATCTTAAATGCCAGGACCAACTTGCCTAGCCCCAGGCTCCTATGCTCATCATGGGGCAACACAGGACTGGATAATGATGATGATAAAGATACTGGGGAACTAATGAAATCTCTGATGTCTGATAAGATATGGATGACCAAGAGGAAGAAGTTAACCCATAAACTGCGGTAGACTGGAAATCCGAAGTGCACCCCATGCAAAAAAAAGAAAAAAGACAATTCTTGGATTTGTTTACTTGACCATCCAACTGAAAGAGGATGTGATAAACTATATCAATCTTCAAGTCAGCATGTGCCCTAGTTTACCCGCTTGTGTTTTGAAGTTCAGCAATTTTGAACTACACGCACAAAACAAATGCGCATACAGTAAATTATTTTTTCCAAAGAAGTTTTATGGGTATAATGTTGAAGACTTCAAGATGCCTACCATCATATTTCCAAAGGTAAATGTCATACACACCAACTGGGTTTTAGTCTTTAATTAGCAAGAATATAATCCTACTGCAAATTATTTTACTTTACTATAAAAGTAAATAACCACTGAAGACAATACAGTGTTAATATCAATCAACTTCTTGCAGTAGTGTATCATACTTCAAAGCAGCAATCCTGTGCAGTACTGTGAATAAAAAATTAACACAGCAACAAAAGGGTACTAAACAACAAAATATATCTGGCCAACCATTCAGAGTACCTATGGAACAAAACTGACAGTCTTGTATGACTGTATGTCATCCCTTCCACGACTAGTACAATATTTCACTGTATCACTATAATTATGAACTGAACTTAATAATGGATTCCCAGTGCTAGGTATCAAAGAATCACTACAGTTATGGAATGTATTTTGTACAGATGTTTTAGTTCAAAATTTTACTGTATCATGCCAATTATGGAATGTGTTTTAAACAGAAGCTTTAGTTTATGGTCAATGATGATTTTAAAAATCACACTTTCTTATTAATTGTTGTTAGTATCTTTGATGTCCTGGAGTTATTATCTTAAGTAGTGCAAAGGAGCATCAGGTTTATATTGACATTACATATTTGTTTCTACAGAACTTACCGAATTTTGTGAAATGGTAGTTCTTGTACCAAATGAATTATATTTTCTACTGTGTCTACAGAACACGGCATATGGATGATAGATAGATGGCTGATTTGTAATAATGTTATTGAAAGCAATGAATGTTTGTCATTGCTTTGGTTAAAACACTTGTCTCCAAGCATTTAATTAGTAATACTGCACTGTACAGAACAGTATAAATGCTGTAGCTATAAGAACTTTAAACATTTAACTTCCTCTAAATGAGGTATTTTTTTTTTCTTTATGCATGTTACTTTCATTCTTACTCAGCATCAGTGAGACATCAAAGAGACATAATAAAAAGGGGATGATGAAGCCTATATCTAACCCTAATTGCTGGCCAAGTCATTCCTGAGCTAGATATAAATGCTGTTATTACAAATAAATAAATAATGATGAGTCACTCATAGGGAATGGATATATGGTACACTTACCCAGTGTATACTAACTGGGCTACAGCAGACCTATCTCAGCCCAGTAAGAATGATGTCCTTTCATAGATTCAATCACTATGAGGTATCTGGAGGCTTTTCAATCACATAATTACATCATGATATTTAGTCATCTATCCTTAAATGCACTGGACTACTGTATCCCACCCTCAAACAGGGTAAAATGTAACTGGCTATTACAGTACCAGAAAGGAAAAGAGGGGGAGAATAAAGTAAGGCTGCTGCATAAGACCATCCCTGCATTATTACATAGTTTGCACTGTCAAATAATGAGCTCACTAGCATACTAGAAGTCTGAATCAGCACTCTCAATTACAGTAGTACTGTCAAACTGCAAGCATATTTTTTCAATTTCTTGTGTCCAAAGTGTCAAGAGAAAATTTTATGTGCTTTATGGAAAGAAAATCACTGGATAAGACTTCATAAAGCTCCACAGAAACTAAAACTGTAAGTTGTAATGAACTACTGCTGAATAATGCCCACTTGGGACAACTTCTTAGGCACTGTATCGAGGTAAATAAAAACAGCTGATATTTTATCAGTAGGGCTGCTCACCATCCACTCACTCAATGTAGTGCTGCTCTTGGGTGCCTGCCCTTTCCTCTCTTCCATCCTTTTCTTTCTTTCCTCTTCCTTCTGCCTATGGAAGACTTTACACTCCCTCTTCTGTCTTTCTTTCCTTCATTCTTTCCTCTTCCTTCTGCTTATGGGTAACTTTACACTGAGTGACATGCCAAATAGTTTGTTGTACACCAGGAAACCATTTATTATGCTGGGTGGTAACCATATGACCAAATTATGGCGCCTGGTGGTTTTAGTAGGTAATTAAGGTGCTCCAATCAGATTAAGCCTGTGTAGGTTTATAACCAAGGGATGGTTTGGGTTTACTGCTCATGTAATGCCACTCAGGGATGAGTGAAGCTGGTCACTTTTCTCTTAAATGTCAGGACCAAGCTGCCTAGCCCCGGGCTTCTACGCTCCTCGTGGGGCAGTGTAGGATTGGATGATAGATGGATGGATGGAAGTGATCCTACGCTCCTTGTGGAGCAGTGTAAGACTGGATGATGGATGGATGGATGGAAGTGATAATTCTGCCACATTAGGGGGCAATGCAGCATATACTGTGTAAGTGTTGATAGCTGCCTCAATCTATGTATAGTCGGACGTCTTAATCCAGCAAGGGGTGACAACAAACAAATCACCTCCATATTACCCTGCCTTCTGCCATGAGGCTGCCCTTCCTCCAGCCCACAACCCCCTCTCTCATATATGGTATCTCTTCAACACATCCCTTCACCTCATCAATAATGCAAACAAATTTGACAGATATACAGTACACACTTTTCAATCTCACTGATGCAGAGATTTCTATCAGAAATGGTATCTGATACTGTGTTTCATCATTCATTATGATTCATGAACTTTTTAATTACTCACATGGAGAATCATTTAATTCCAGAAAAGATTATTATGTGAAGTTACTGTATTTTTACTGGAAAATGCACATAATTACAGTGTCTGCAAAAAGTATAGTGCGCCAGCCACAGAAATCAGTGGGAAAAAGCACTATGATGTTTTGCATTTTGCAGCTAGTCTCTCGGCCCACCAAAACTATCGTATGTTTGCAAAGAGACGTGCCAGGAAAACAATATGACCTTCAGTTTCTGCCTCAGTGCTCTTTGAGCTGCCTTTGAGGGTGCATTAGTGTTGCTTGCTCTCGTATCGTTACACTCTTTTTGTGCTTGTTAGATTGTTGGCGCTGCAGTTTTTGCACCAATATACCCAGATGGCTCCTACCAACCTCAGTGCTGAAGAAAAGGCTGATTTTGGGCTGGAAGGCTGAAAATGTGTCAACAGAAGAAACACCAAGGCATAGGGGGCCGTGGTGAGAGTGCTTTTCCCCACTGATTTCTATGGCAGGTGCTCTATATTGTTTGCAAACATTGTATTAGCTAGTTGTACATTGTACCATGAAAATAAACTATGTGGCATTAATATTCTGTTTAAAGTGACAAAATTCTTCTATTACATAGCTATAAAAATATTCCTATTTGAAAGTAAAAATAAGATATATCAGTAAGCAAAAAAAGGCAAAAATTAGTGAACCTTCACTTTTCCAGTTATGTGCTTGTTGTACTTGCTGGTACAAGTGAACTGGCAGTAATGGAAGTAAACACAAAAAAAGCAGAAATGGCCACATGAATAGATGGATAGGAGAACTGGGAAAAGGTCTGGCAGTCTGGGAGGTGGAGTCAGAGACAAAGAAACTACAGTCAAGAAGCTCAGACCAACCAGTGAAAGGTAGAAACTTCGCCTCATCCATACCCAAAATGGATTCTTTGAGGGCAATTTTGTTGGAGAAGTATTGGGAAAGGCAAACAACATTATCTGAAACAGTACAGTTAATGCCATCATGGGCAAGGCCAAACCATCCTTTATCAAAAGAGGCAACATACTAACAACAGACACAATTAGGAACCAAGTGACCATGAAAGGTTCTTCACTTATTATCAGACAAGCAGGTACAGCTACTAACAAGATACTTTTCTCATGAACATGATAACTCATAAGAAAGAAAACCAGGGAACCATTTACAAGGGCATAGCACAAGTGCTTGGGGGTGGGGTTAATGAAAAGTTGTAAGCTTGAGGGAATCATACACACTACAGTTGACAACAAGCAGATAAGGGCCATGTTTGTATTGTTCACCAAGTTCTTCACTTTGAATACAATTGAAATGCTGCACCAGAAACTTGCAACCTTGTCTTCAAACAGACCACGACTTAGAGGAAATAATCTGTGAACCACTTGCAGCAAAATTGTTGAATCAGACAAAAATGGTAGCCAGATGATAGCAAAAGTTCCTATGACACAAATCCCAATTTTAGAGATCTTCCAAATAAAACCCAGGATGCCACCTTGCCTCCAGCACACTCCTAAGAGGTAGAAAAAAATGGGAAGAGCATGATACAACTCCATCTGCTTATAGTTAAGTGCCAAGCAAAACAAGACTGAACCAAAACAATCACATCCTTTCATTAAAGCAGCAACAGCACCAACAAAAAATCCAAGAGATGCATTATTGTACTGAAAATGTCCATAGTCTATCAAATACAGCCCAGGATATAATAAAAGTGATGCATATTCCAGCCTACCACCACGCTTCTTAGATGATGATTCTGAGATAACGCGAAAGAACAGGTATGCTGCAGGAATATATATAATGAGATCTACTAGAAACACTGAACACCTCATAAACAGCTTGTGCTCATAGCTCTCATACCCTCTGGAGGCATGCAGCTCAACAAAATCTGGGTTTATCATTTTGGCAATAAGTCCAGACACATAGCTATGGTAGGCAGTCAGAGGAGGGTAGTCTAAACCCCAGTACATCAAGTCATTATCAGTGGTGTTGAGGTACCACTCCTGAATTGGCAGGTTGATGGTTACTTCCTGCCAATGACGCTGGGCCTCATAGTCCCCGAACATGGGTGGCTTTCCTGCCCCAGAGTAAGAATGTAGTGACACACACCACCTCAGCAGAATGCCCACCAAAGTTAATATTGCTATCATCCCCATTTTATATACCACAAAGAATTACACTTTTTCTTTCCAGGTCCTCACAAAGTATAATACTGTTGCTTGTTAATATTCTCTGATACAAAATGGGAAAAACTTTTTGGCTTTTCCATCACCAAATTAGCCAATATAGGACAATTGCCTAAATTACATTCAACAGAAATATTTCTATATTTCTTTTTCTATCATTTCTTATCTTATCACTCTCATCTTAAATGTCAGGACCAACCTGCCTAGTCCGGGGTTCCTACACTCCTCTATGGGGTGACATAGGACTGGATGATGGATGGATGGATATTTCTATATTAATGAGAAAATAAAGTTAAAAATTATCACCAATCTGCACTTTTCTGACATGAATATAATGATCTATTCCTATCAGTGAAGAGTGGTTGGAGGAACTTCAGGTGAGCTGAAGGGAAGCAAAGTTCTCCCCGGAACTAGCAGCCTGGTGGTGGGCTCTTCGGGTGTCTCATCTTGTCAACACTCCCAATCATCCTAGTAAAAAAAAAAAAAAAAAAAATCATACAGTGAGTTTGGAGGCTTTGATGACAATAAACGAGCCAAGCATATCATCACAGTTTACAGATATAAAATTTGGCACATCTTTATATACTGTAGCTGACCTACTGTACAAATTGCTACATCAACAAAAGTTCACATAACATGAAGTTAACAGGACAGTTACTGAACAGGAGGTTTTCATGGACAAGTGAGCACCTGAATAACTTACAGCAAGTACTTGTTCTGAGAACCCCTTCAGTATGATGAAAATTTTTAAATTTTTGGTTACTGCCAGATGATTGGTTTGCAGAAAAGGATAGATGTTTCAAATAAAACAGAGGCCAAACAGTATATCTACTTTCTCTCTCTCAGTAAAATTTTCTTCTGGCTACCATCAGACTACTGTACATAGCTATGAAGGTCTCTGACATGTTGTTATGAGCTTGATGGATCTTCTCTCAAAACCAAACAATACTTGATGAACTGCAACTGTGAGCAGGGAAATAGACAGGATGCAGTTAGGGAAGGCAGTGGTTGTGTCAGGGTTGACTGCTGAAATGTTGAGGGCTCACGAGATACAGGGATGGGTTTAGTTACTGATTTGATAAATTCAATGACATGAGTACTGTCCCAGATGACTGGTCGAAGAGTGCAATTGTGGATGTGTATAAGGGAAAGGGTTACGTCATGGGAAGAGAGAATTTACAGAGGCATAAAACTTTTGTTCCAGACAATGAAGGTAATGGAGAGTCCTGGAATGCATGATAAGGGAAAGAATGAATACTGACCTGATAAATATGATTAGCTATATATGATGTGTTGTCCCAGATGATTGGCTGAAGAGTGTGATCATAAATGTATGCAAGGAGAAGGATGATGCTCAGGAAAGAGGAAATTATAGAGGCACAAAACTTTTAGACCAGATAAAGAAGGTAATGAAGAGAGTTCCAGAAGGTATTATTAAAGAAAGAATATTGATGAGATGCAGTTTGGGTTTATGCCACGCAAAGGGACCACTGATGGCATATTTATTGTGTGACAGCTTTAGGAAAAATATAGAGGAAAGAAAAGGGAACTGTACTGTACTTTATTTTTGTTCATTTGGAGAAGGCTTTTGACAGTCCCTAGACAGGTGATGAGGAGGGCAATGAGAAAGCTTGGGATCGAGAAGTGGCTGGTTGGGGTCGTTATGGCCATGTATGTGGGTGCTCACACCCAAGTAAGGGTGAATCTAATTTTGAGTGATGAGTTTTCCCTGAATGTTGGTGTGCATCAGGGATCAGTCTTGAGCCTCTTGTTGTTTATCATGGTACTTGAAGCCCTCTCACATGATTTAAAAAATGGACTCTCATGGGAGACGTTGTATGCTGATGATTTGGTATTGGTTGCAGAGAATGAAAGGGTGGCGGAGGAAAGATTTAGGAAGTGGAGAGATGGTATGAGGCACAAGGGCTTAAGAGTAAATGCAGATAAAATAAAAGTGATGGTATCTAGGGCTGGGGGGTGATACTATCAAAGAAGAGGATGAGTGGCCAAGTGCAATCTGTCACAAGGGAATGGGAAGTAATCTTGTGCAGTGTTAGTGATAAGTGGGTGCCTAAGAATGTGGTGGTATCAGAGGTATACTGAGATAATGTTGATTTCATGTGTGCAGTGTGTTGGGGAAGCATGTGGATATTGCCAGGCATGAAAGGATTGAACTTGCTGGTGAGTCTCTTGAGTGTGTGGAAAAGTTTAGTTATTTGGGAGACATGTTAGGTGCTGGAGGTTGGGCAGGAACTAGTTCTGTGGCTAGAGTGGGGAGTGATTAGAAGTTCAGGGAGCTGTTGCCTCTCCTGACACTGTGATGGATCTCCCTCCATGCTAAAGGATCTTTGTATGCAGCATGTGTTGGTGTGCAATGCTGTATGGTAGTGAGACCTGGGCAGTAAAGGAAGAGGATATTTGCAAGCTCAAACTTACAGAAACGGAAATGATTGGGTGGATGTGCAGTGCATCACTGAGTGCAAGGCCTGAGGGGGCTAGGTTTACAACAGAAGAGTTGAGAGGTAGAATGAGACTGGAAAGTATTGGTGTTGTGATGCGGAGAGGTAGACTGAGATGGTTTGGGCATGTGGAGAGGATGGGGCATGATAACTGGGTGCAGAAAGTGAGAAGTGTTAATGTTGGGGGTAGGGTAGTGAAAGGCAGACTGAAAAAGACCTGGGACATGGTCATTGAGTGTGTGATCTCAGGGTTAAGGGACTAAATAGTGAAGCTGCCAGAGATCGAGCAGCATGGACAACTGCCATTAGGTGACCACGGCCGATGCATGCAAGCATGTTGGAACCTTCAAAAACGAAAATGATGACGACTGATGAATTTATGACCAGCAAAGAGACTACTGATGCAATATTCATTGTCCAGCAGGTTCAGGAAAAATATATAAGAATGAAAAGGGAGCTATACAGTCAACCCCCGCTATTCGCGGGTTCACATATTTGTGTTTTTTTCTGAGAAATCATCTCAAGACAGCTATTTCCTGCTTTTTCCACAACATTGGCTGTTCCTAGTGGTTTATAAGTGATTTATTTATTTTTTCATGTATTCTGTGAGAAATACTGTCATATACAGTTAAACTGCGCAGTTACCCTATAAAGGTATGTGCTGTTCAGCACAAGGCAAACTCTCGTCATTATCATTGCATGGTTAGTAGAGTACACTGTACCCAGAGGGCTTGTGTATCATGCTGTACTGTGTTTTAGGAAATATTAATGTGCCATAAAATGCATTTACAGGTGTTATAGTGGGTGTGTAGGTAATAGGAACAGCTAAAACATTGAAATCAGTGACTTCTCTGGTAGGTTTGGGCTGTTCGCAGAATTCAGCATTCATGGGGTGTTCTGGTACATAACCCTGACGAACAGCAGGACCTTTTTTGTTTGATTTGGAGAAAGTCTTTTACAAAGTTCACTGGGAAGTGATGAAGTGGGCAATGAGAAATTTTGGGATAGAGGAGAGGCTGGTTAGAGTGGTTATGGCAACGTATGAAGGTGCTCACATCCAGGAAAGAATCAACGAAGATTTGAGTGATGAGTTTTCTGTGAAGTTGACATGCATCAGAGGTCAGTCTGAGCCTCTTATTGCTTATCAGATGCTTGAAGCTTTCTCGTGTGACTTCAGAAATGGACTCCCATGGGAGATGTTGTGTGCTGATGACTAGGTGTTGACTACAGAAAATGATAGGCAAGCAAAGGAAAGATTTAGGAAGTGGAGAGATGGAATAAGGTACAGGAGTTTGGGAATAAATGTGGGTAAAACAAAAGTTATGATACTAGGGCTAGTGTCAGTACTGTCAGAACAGACGGGGTGTGGCCATAGATGGTTTGCCGCAGGAGTGTGGAAAGTAACTCCATTTTATGTAGCATTTATAATAAGTGGGGGTGAAAGAGCTACAGTGTTATTAGAAGTAGGCTGTGAAGAAATGCTGATTTCGTGCATGCGGTTTGTTGGGGACAGCATGAAATGACTGAGAGGTGTGAAAGGATTGTTCCTGCTCGAGAGTCTCCTGGGTCTGTGGAGTTCTGTTATTTGGGGGACAAGTAATATGTCAGAGATGGGGCTAGAACTAGCTCTGGCTAAACTAAGGAGTGGCTAAAGAAATTTCAGGGAGTTGTTGCCTCTCCTGATATTGAGAAAGCTCTCCCTCTGCTACGGGATCTTTGTATGCAGCATGTGTTAGGAATGTAATGATGTATGGCAGTGAGACCTGGGAAGTAAAGGAAGAGAATATTCATAGGTTCAAACGTACAGAAATGACAAGACAGTAATTAGATGGATGTGAAGCATGCCCTTGAATGCGTGGCCTGGGAGGACTAGGTTACGACAGAAGAGTTGAGCTGAGGATGGGATTGGAGAGAATTAATGTTGTAATGAGGAGAGGTAGATTGAGATGGTTTGGGCATGTGCAGGTGTTGGAGGAAGACAACTGGGTGTGGAAAGTGTGAACATCAGGGGCAGAGTTACGAGAGGCAGACCGAACGAGGCCTGGGACAAGATCAAAGTGTGACTTCAGTGATGCGGGACTGAACAGGGAGGCTGCCAAAGATCGAGCAGTGTGGAGAGCTGCCATTAGATGACCTGGGCTGATGCATGCAAGCATGTTGAAGTCTTTATAAATGATATGAAACTGTCTATTCTTGCTCTGTATAAGATGGCTGATAACAGATGGTGGTCATATACTGATATGAATGCTGAATTGTAACAACAGGTTAATAATGGAATATGGTGTTAGTTACTTTGTTTCTTCCAGCTTTTGTATCTCTTTAACCCCTTCTTTCCCATGGCATATCACATCTTCATTGTTTTCTTCCACAGTGATGGTGCTGATGCCAATACGAGGGTATTATAAAGGAACAATACCACACTCTAAGTTGTCTTCAACACCTCAACTGAACAATGTGATATGCATGTACTACAATCAGTTTTTGTGGTGTGCCACAGACATTTTTTGTTCGGTACACTCGTAACACAATACTGTACAGCATGGCAATATAGAAATGATTAAGGTTGTCTAACTTCTTACTTCCTCATCCTACAACCTTGTGCCCCAGATTTTTGTCTTCTCTTTAATACTCCTTTTTCTTACTTTTCTATCTCTATTAATAATGCCCTAGCCCAGCTCATATATTTTTCATTAGTACCACCAGTGGGACCATTTTTAGTCATTTTTACCATTTAATATGTTTCTGATGTACAGAGTCTTCTTTCTATTAGTCTTTGTATGGTAAACATATGCTTTACTAAGTAGCAGAAGTGCCTTACCAAATAAGTTCTTCTTCTTCACAGTGTTTTACATTATTCTGCTTACTTCTGGAGCAGTGAATGAACATTTCATGTCAAATTTCTATCCTATTGTTTTTAGCCATATTTCTTGAGCTGTATCAACTGATTCTTGAGCATAATGGCAGACACATATTCCAACATACGTCCTAGTCAGATTATAGTGCCTTTATAATTTACATTTTAACCTTCTAACCTAACAATTTAAGCTAACTTAACAAAGATTCATGTAAGTTTTGGTACGCCCGCCAGTACAAACATCAGCGAGGCATAAGAAACATAACAGGAAGGAAAAAATATATATATTATTTTACAAATGGACACACAAACTGACAATGAATCGCACTTACTTTATACTGCAGATCGTGTTGTGTAGCTAATTTCCATACAGGTCTTACCCGGCGGATGTGTTTAGTTTCCGAGATATTGATTTTTAATATTTATCCCTAATTCTGGAGAATTTATGTCGTACGAAGGGGTTTCCTCTGTGGAGATCATGCAAAAGTGACCAGTGTGCTTTCACTAAGCATGCATCAGAAGCATGCCATATTGGCAAACATTTATCATCCAACCAAATTCAGATTAGTCACAGCTGTCAGCCAATAGCGCACTTCATGAGCCATGTTGCCACGAAGCATATTCAAACTTGAATTTTTTCAGTCTCCTTACAGCCATGACCAGGTGTGGTGGATGTGAGGAAAATTGCTTCGCAGGAATCACCTCCTTTTATGAAAAGGATATTGGAATAAAGGCTGAATATAACAGGGAATTGGAGGAGCGATTGGGTAAATACAGATTGGAGCAGATGGGGGACGTGGAAGGTGTGTGCAAGATATTCACAGAAGAAATCTGTGCAGCATGTGAGGTGGTGTGTGGGGTGAAGAGAAGACGAAAGGGGGTTCGGGGAACAGCATGGTGGACTGAAGTGAGAGAGGCTGTGGCACAAAAGAAGAAAGCATATAATGAGTGGATGAGGAACAGGGGCGACGAAGAAGCTGAGACATGGACGAGAGAGTTACATGTAGAGAGGAGGAGAGAGGTGAAAGGATTAGTAAGAGAGAGTAAGAAGAGACTGGATGAGGAATTTAGAAGGAATTTGAGTGTAAAGTGGAGTAAATGTAAGAAAATGTTCTGGAAGGAGGTAACGAGAGCTAGACAGGGTGCCAATGAAGTCAGTGGGGGTGTGAAAGATAAAAATGGTAGATTAGTGGAGAAGGGAAAAAAAGTAAACAGATGGAGAGAACACTTTAATGAACTGTTGAACACAGAGAATGAAAGTAATGCAAGTATAAGTGGCTAGGGAATGGCGGTGAGAAGGAGGGTTGTGAGAAGAGAGGAAGAAGTCAGTACGATGGAAGTGGTGGAAGCAATGAAGAAAGTTAAAATGGGGAAAGCCCCAGGAAATGATGGAGTGTGTGGTGAAATGCTGAAGCATGGGGGAGAGATAGTAACAGAATGGATGTGGAAGGTGTGCAGATTGGCGTGGGAGGAGGGTAGAGTTCCGGAGGATTGGAAGTCAGGTATAATTATTCCTCTGTACAAAGGAAAAGGGGAAAAAGCAGTGTGTGGTAATCATAGGGGCATTTGCCTTCTTTGTGTAATAGGAAAAGTATATGGCAGGATACTTATTGACAGAGTTAGGGAAATAACGGAGGAATTAGTTGGAGAAGAACAGGGAGGTTTTAGGAAGGGAAGAGGTTGTGTAGACAAGATATTCACTGTTAGATCCTTAGTGGAAAAGTTTCTAGAGAAGGGCAAGAAGTTGTATGCAGCCTTCAAGGATCTGGAGAAAGCATATGACAGGGTGGATAAACAAGGATTGTGGAAAGTATTAAGAATATATGGAGTGGATGGGAAGTTGTTGAAGGCAGTGAAAAGTATGTATGAGGGTGCTAAGGCTGCAGTGCATGTGGATGGCAAACTGAGTTAATCTTTCCATCTGAAGGTTGGATTGAAACAAGGATGTGTCATGTCTCCATAGTTGTTCAATCTGTACATGGATGGGGTTATAAAAGAGACACAAGGTCGGGCAGTGGATGTTGGAGCGACCCTAGTGAGAGAAGGCAATGTTTGGAAACTCCCTGTCCTGTTGTTTGTAGATGATGCTGTGTTGTTGAGCGAAGACGAAGGGGAGCAGCAAGGCTTGGTAGATGAGTTTGGGAGAGTGTGTAAGAAATGGAATCTAAAGGTGAATGTAGGGAAGAGTAAAGTGATGGTCTTCAAGAGAAGTGAAGCCAGTGAATGTATAGTAAGATTGGATGGGAAGGATATGGAGAATGTGAGTGCATTTAAGTACTTGGGTAGTGTGATGAGTAAGGATGGAAGTCTGGAGTGTGAAGTGCTTGAAATGGTGCAGCAGGGAAGGAAGGTTGCTGGTTCGTTGAAAGCAGTGATAAGAAACAGGGAGGTGAGCATGGAAGTGAAAAAGTTGTTACATGACAGTATTGTGATACCAACTCTGACATATGAAAGTGAAGTTTGGACCCTGTTGGGAGGACAAAAGTCAAGAGTGAGAGCAGTGGAAATGAGTTATCTGAGAGGAGCATGTGGAGTCACATGGAGAGACAGACTAACAAATGAGGAAGTGAAGGACCATTGTGGTGTGGTTGTGGACGTGATAGGAAGCGTTAGGAGAAACATGTTAAGGTGGTTTGGGCATGTGGAGAGGATGGAGAGTGAAAGACTGATGAGGAGAGTATATGTGAGTGAGGTGGAGAGGGCGAAAGGGAGGGGGAGGCCGAGGATGAGATGGAGGAATGGAGTGGAGAGGTACATGAGAGAGGGGAGGTGTGAGTTGGGAGTGGGGTAGTGAAATGGCGGGGGACAGAGCAACATGGAGGCGATTTGTTTGTGGCCACCCCGTGTGGGATTGAGGCGTCTGGCAATAGATAGACATTAGTGTGACTGAATTTTTACGGCATCACCAAGTTCTACCAATGAATCCTCCTAGTGTCCTATGAACAATACTGACAATTGATCATGAGGAGAAAACCTCTAGAGGTGCTGCCACACATATTACCTCGCGAAAAAGAAAAAACAACGTAGCTATGATTATTCTGTCAGATTACAAGGGAACTTTTCTTGATGGTATGCATCTACCTCCTTGGAAACTTATTCTGTTTGTAAATCACTGGCTAAGCAAACACTGGGACCACCACACAGTGATCATTTGTTTGAGGATTTCTGGGTGCACCTCTGTGAACTAGCAGTCATTATGCAGCGAGGTAACGGACCACTGGTTCAAAAAGCAGCAAGCCATCGGTGGTGTTAATATCGCTGTGGAAATAGAAGAGACACTAATTGTCAGGAGGAAATACGGACGTAGCGGCACCCTGTCACAGATTTGGCTCTTTGGAGGTGTTGAACGTGTGTCTAAAAAACAGTTTGTTGTTCCACTATATGGACCTATTGGGGAAACATGGGATCATGGCACTCTCTTCCCCATAATTCAGCAGTATATTTTGCCTGGAAGTACTATTATCAGTGATTCATGAGGCGCTTATTTCCGACTCAGAAAACTGGGCTACAAGCACTTCATGATTAATCACAAAGAACATTTTGTGGATCCCAAAGACCTACAGATCCACACTCAAAACATTGAGCATCTGTGGTGGGACATCAAGGAGTGGGTGAAGAGGCCAGGCATCAGGGCTTCTTTTATCAGTATCTTGTCTGGTACCTTTTCATCAAGCAACATCCTGAAAAGGAGCTGCTGCACCATTTTCTCAATGAAGCTGATCACCTCTACCCACAACAAGGTCAGTGAGTGCAGCAGCCCTCACCAACACCTGCTGATGACTCATCTGATGAGGTCACGCAGTAATACGGTAAGCAACCTTTGAGGTTAGGTCAGGTTTGCTAATTCTAGGTTAGGTTAAGTTCATTCTAAGCAAAATTTAGTTATTTCAGGGTTTTGTTAAGTTACTTTATGTTACGCTAACTCTAGGCTGGGTGAGTTGGGGGAGGTTCTGGTAACTGATTCTGGCATTCATGAGAACTTAAGCATGCAGTGTTTTATAGTGTTCTTCATTTGATTCTGATACTTATTTCTGCAGGAAATCACTTGTTTTCTTTGTTTTTTCCAACTTCCTTCCCTGGTCTGCTTGACAGGGGGTGTGGGGGGGGAGCTCGAAAATGAGTGATTTCCAAAGGAAATGAGTATCAGATTCTGATGAAAAACACTACAAAACACTGCATTCTGAAATTACGGGAAAAAATTGGTGGGTCCACTTGTAAAAAAGAAAAAAAAAAAAAAAAAACTACCACCATGCATATAGAAAAAAATGCTGAAAACAACTGGAGTAATATGAATTGAATTGGAAAGGTCCTACTGTTGCTAAAACGTACATTTAACCTTCGTTTTACTAAAATGGCTCCTATGTCTCCTCTGAGTGTATAATTGGCTGTCTTTGGGGGGGGGCCCTAATATTTATCTGTACGAATGCAAATCAAATTTGGTATTATGAAGAAAAAAAAAACGGCCTACAGTACTTACAACATGTGTTGCTTCCAGCTCCTTGGTGAGCTTATCATGGATATATTCCTCAGTGTATGTAGTCATAACTCAGGTCCGCTGAATTACAGACGAGACTATTGATGCGCTACCGTAGGTTGCTACGAAGATTGTATGTCAACGCGGCCACCACCAACTGCTCTTGTTTGTTTATTCGCTCTTCTTCTTCTTCTTGTGGGTTTAAAGGTCACGACCAAAACAATGCAAACTGCTTAGGCTGGTAGTATTAAACAACCTCTTCCCCTTCTCGCGAAGCATCTTTGTGAAAAGGCCCTTCCCAGTTTGGTACCTTTATCTCCCGACCGAACAGCCTCTTCCCAGAAGGAGACAACGGAAGGGTTGATATGCTGCGGAGGCGCTCTCTGGAAGAGAAATCGTGAGATTGGTACGCCTGAGGAACGCAAGTTTACGGTAATTTGTTCTATGTTTACTCTTATGTGATATATTGCGAAAATAATATGCTAAATCTGATTAAAAAAACGTCTCCGAATCAGTCCAATGGTTGGAAATAGTTCCAATACTTGATACTGTAATACTTGAGAGGGGCCCCAATGGTGGTTAGGATTACGGTAGCTAGAATTTAACTGTTTGGTGGTTCAGTTGGGTTAGAAATAGGTTAGGTCAGGTCAGGCTATCTAACAGACTTGTACACCATTCCACTTTTCACTACTGTTTTAAGAAAGGTAAGCACGGTTAGGATTACAGCAGCTAGAATTTAGCTGTTTTGTTTGAAGATTTAGTTAGGTTAGAAATAGGTTAGGTTAGGTCAGGTCAGTTTAGGTTAGGTTTGGTTAATACTGCTACAGTTCGACTTAAATCGCTAGAATCTAGTGGTTATGTTTGCTTTTTCATTTATGTTAGAAATAAGTTAGGTTATTTAGGTTAAGTTATAGCCACCGTAAAAAGGAAGTGATTGGGATGATGGCAGCTAGAATTTAGCGACGATGGCAGTAATCTAACTACGGCCTTAAATTATACCACGTGCTTGCCTTTCTAAAGACAGTAATGAAAAGTGGAAGTCTTTTGGAAACAAGCGGTGAAGTTGCCTGGATCACCACAGTATGAGACCCAGAGGTAACTTAGGAATGGTAGAAGATAACGACTGTCTGTGTGCATGTAGCAGTAGTTTGATAATAAACGTGTAACTCCAGTCTCCTAAAAAATCTGTAAATAAAGATAATATCACACGAAAAAACAAACATTTTTAAAAATTGCAAATGCATTTCGTGAATGTTGAGGTACTAACATAGTTACATGAATATGGTATCAGCATAAATAAAATATACGAAGATATTTGGGAAGAGGCTAGGGTTGCCACCTCCAGCTCAGGGAAATAAGGAACATTCCACCATTGAGGTTGGGAGGGATGGGGGTTACATGTGAAAGGAAGCAAATACATGTTAACGTTACCAGCAATTTCCTTAAACCCAATTTTGGTATAATTTTCACTTATAAAGTAAAAATGCAAGTAGCAATAAATCCTAGTGGCAGAGGAACTAGCCTTTTTTGTTTTTATACTGTTCAACAAGGGACTCAGGAGGCTTTCTTCAAAATTTCAAGGCAGACTGAGTCAACTCAGCAGTTGACCCACCGTATATAGACTGCGACTCAGTGATTCCCTTCTCCCGCGCCGCTACCCGCCACTCCACTAGCAAGTAGCAAGTAACAAGGTTGCCAGGTACTTGAAGTATATGGTAGATATTTCACAGTAATTATCACTAGATGACATCAATTTTCAGTAGACTATCAAATCAATATATGTTAATGTAGAAAAATGACGGATTATGATGCTGGTGAATTCAGATGAGAAAAATAAAGAACAATAGGCGTTCCGTATAGGTTCAGTACGGAACGCAACAATTTACTCTCAAATACGGAACGATTCCGTTTTTTAAGGAACAGGTGGTAGGTGGTGGCGACCATCATCCACTCACTTGATGTAGTGCTGCCTACTTCTTCCTTAGCCTTTATCATTCTTTTTCTGTGCCTGCCCTCCTTTCTTCCTATTTCTCCTATATTTCCTGTCACTTCTTACTGCTTTTCTTTCCTTTACAGGTGGCATTACATTGAGTGACAAGCCAAATGGTTTCCTGTAAGCCAAGAAACCATTTACAAAGCTGGGTGGTAACCATATAACCAAACCATACGTGCTCCCTACGTGTCAACAAGTGGATTGGTGGAGGGTTAGTGCCCCTCCCCGTAAAATAAATAACTCAAAGTCAAATGGCCACCCCTTACGGGATTATGGTGTCTGGCAATAGATAGATAGATAGATAGTGGCAACCCTAGAACTAGAGGCGGGTCCAGTACTTTTAATTTTTTAACCCCGAGAGACTTCTTCGCGCGCCGTACGAGGAACCTCTTCGCTTTAAAACTACGGCTGGAGCGACGAAGAACTTTTTCGTGGGAAGAGGTGGGTATCTCTGGGTATTATTTTCTCTGGGTATTATTTTACAAGTGAACAATACGCTGTTCAGGAATATTAGCACCATTAACGTATAGTATGTTCCCCAAGGATCATTAGGAACCCCCATTACCTCATTCGGAAATTAGTTTTATTTTACTCTTCAAGAGTAAAATAAGTTTAATTTCCGACAAAAATGCCATAGAAGAAAAGTGTCTTAGAATTGTCCAAAATACCGAAAAACGGATCAAAACATCATAATTCCCGATTGTCCAAAAGTAAAAATTTACCGGTATCTGTTGCCTGTGTCCTCGACTGTAAAAGTTAAAATATGTGCCATCGTAGTTAAATGAATCTTACAAAATTCATTTATAATTTCTTTCATTTCATTATTTTTTTCAGTTACATCACCATAATATCATATCCCATCTTTTCGGTTTCCAGCCTCCCTTTCTACATGCAAAGTCCTAGGCTACGTAAACCTTCTCCACCACCCTAGAATTCCAAACCATATCCCACACAACAAAACTCCGTGTCTACTCATCCACCTTCTCGTTATTTGTCTTTATTTCTCAGCTACCACGTGCAGCACAGTCAGGGACAGAAGTTCATCTAATATTTTACTTTCACTTTTCTGTGGTAGCTACTCTTAGGTAAGGGAGACTTGGTATGTTTTTCTGTCCATACATAATTCTTTTCGATACGATGTGTACTGTTGATATCCGTAACACTGCACTTACTTTCTTGAACCTCAATCTCTGTTCTTAGTAGCCTACCTTTGTTTACAGCAGCTTGCATTATTTTTTTCAACAATGTTTCCCCATGGCTGTCTTCACCTATAGTTCATTGTGTGTGTGTGTGTGTTGTCTTTTTTCAGCTAATTTCTCATAGCTGTGGCAAAATATGACTACTCATTTTACACTAACCTGGATTAAAATCATCTCTCCGTCTTGAATCCCAAGTTGCAACAACAGATTAACACTAGAGGATACTGTATTAGCAATGAAGAAGTGTTATGAAAAAGATGGATAGCAGTAGGATTACACTATTCTGACTAACTACAAAAGAACAAAAATTTGGGACAGGTTATAGTAAAAAGTGACCATACCTCTACACTCACTCCATTATACTCCTTCATGACAAGTACCGTATTCTAGAATTGACATATTACACCTTCATGACCTACAGGGGCGTCCCCAGGCGGACGCACGTGCCTCCACTTTATGGCCCCTAGGCAAGGGTGCAGTACGGTACGGTACTCTTGGGCAGCTGGCTCCACAGCACAACCAACCAGAGCCATCCATGCCCTTAAGATATCCTCATTCATAAATCAAGCTCCTGACTCTCTTGTCCCCCACTATCGCCCCTAGGCCCCATGGGACCCCCCTGTGCAATACATTCATCACCAATTCACCTCCTAAATCACACACTCCCACCCAGCGACTCCGCCAAGAAGGCCTACAGCGCATCCATACCATCGCCCCAGAGGATGAAGTCACTTACCATACCGATGGCTCTGTCTTTGATGGTCGAGCAGCTGCAGCCTTTGTCTGCAAACGACGAGCGCAGGGGTTCCGTTTAATCAATGGGGCCTCCACACTACAAACTGAACTGGTGGCAGTTGCAGCTGCTCTAAAGGATCCCCTGCTCCACAGCCCTTCATCCACCATCATGATCTACTCTGACTTAGCCTCTTCCTACTGATAACATCATCATCACAGACCTACTTGCCACCACCCAGCGAATACAGGGGGTTCAGTCACCATACAATGGATCCCCAGTCATGTCGTCATCAGGGGAAATGAAAAGGCAGATGATGCCGTGAGAAAAAGCAACATTGCGTCCCAGCATTGATATAGAGATAGCACCGAGCCTCTCCAGCATCAAGAAATCAATCAAACACTGTGCAGCAGACCGCAGCAGTGATCACAGTCAACATGTACGACTCGGCTCCCCTTCTGCAACGTGGTTCGCTCAGGCCACACGATACACGCCATTCCCACCGCCTCTGCCAAAAGATAATCGCCTACTCACCCGCCTCCGCCTCCTCAGACTGGAATATCCTAGCCTCTATGAATTAGATGCAGCAAGGGACTCCACTTCCTCAGAATGCGAGCACTGCCAAACCCGCACCCCTTACCCGCTGCTCCACTACCTTCTCCGTTGCCCAGTCACATCCCGCCTCCTGGCAAACTACCCCCCCCACCCCAACCCTGACATCTCTAGAGACCACACTGCAGCAATCCCGCTCAGCACCCTCCGAAACACCGCAGCCAACATCTTTGCCACCGCCCCACTCAGCACCTTCCTTGAATTGGCGAGAAGCGCGCATCCACCACCCTAATTTAAAAACAAAAACAAAAATCCTGCAGAGGAAACAGAGTGTGAGCAAGGAGGCACGTCCGCCGGGCGCACACGGCCTGTCCTCCCCATTCATGTCAAAGCTTGCCCCCACTGACCGTGCTAATGTATGGCCCGGCCTCCACTATAGGTGGAGGAAAGATTAAAACGAACGAACGAACGAACGTCTCTCAGCTCCTGTGGTTATTAGAAATGGTCCGCCCGCATCCCACATCAAAATGCAATTAAATATAAGAAGGCTAAACTTTTACTTCAAAATTTGTAGTCTGATATACGGTCCTTAAATCAGCTGTTGAAGCATCAGTGTTTAAGTATACGGTTATAATTAGATTAGTGTATAGCTCATCTAACTTTTAACTTTGCCTAAAACTTCCACCCATATCTTTATAACCCAATTGCGCCCATCGTCCTGAAAATAGGGCGGAACTGGGCATTTTTAAAATTTAATAAAAATGGGAACCTGGGGTAGGGACCTATGAGCTTCGCGACTATGAGCCGACAGGCGAAGGGCGATACGCTTGATGCCCTTCCAGCAAAATCCCTCGCACAGGAACTCTGGGAGCTGATGGGCTATTAATTAGTTTCAGGAATAACACTAGAATATGCTAGTCATGAATAACTTCTGTGGAATGTATTTAGAATCATTGCACTTCCATTCACCAATGAAATAATCTACAAACGAACTAAAAGGTGGGTTATGAGTAGGTGGGGGCGCTCACCATCCACTCACTCGATGTAGTGCTGCTTTGGGTGTCTGTCCTTTTCTCTCTTCTTTCCTTCTTCTGTCTTTCTTTCCTTCATTCTTTCTTCTGCCTACGGGTGACTTTACATTCCCCCTTCTGTCTTTCTTTCCTTCATTTTTCCTCTTCCGTCTGCCTGTGGGTGACTGTTTCCTGTACACCAGGAAACCATTTTCTACGCTGGGTGGTAACCATATAATCAAATTATGGTGCCTGGTGGTTTAGCGTGTAATTAAGGCGCTTCAATCGGATTGAGCCTGTGTAGGTTTATATCCAAGGGGTGGGTGGGGTTTATTGTTCATGTAATGCCACTCAGGGATGAGTGAGGCCGGTCACTCTCATCTTAAATGTCAAGACCAACTTGCCTAGCCCCGGGCTCCTACGCTTCTCATCAGGCGACATAAGATTGGATGATGGATGGATGGATGAACTAAAATCTGGGCAGAGTTATGGCTAAAGTTATGGGCTGAAATTTGTCCAGCTTAATTTAAAGACTATATTTCGTGACTCCATTTACTGGGAATGAAGGCAGTTATGTACAATAATAATAGCTCTGAGAATGTTAATATCGGCTGGTCGAATCATCCATTGCCGATCTATACTCTGTTTACTCTAACTTGGCCTAAACTTTCCATCTGTCTGTCTTGCATGCTCAGTTTCAACAATAGATTAGCACTAGATTATGATGTTATTCACGGAGTGCTGTGAGAAAAGGACGTTAAGCCACGGTATTGTCTCATCTTGCTCTCGAACCATGTGAAATAAGCTACACTGACGAAAACCTGGGCCAAGTTAGTGGAAAAAGAGTATGGTTGCTTTAATTTAATTCATTTGGTTCTGTAGGGGTTAATGGATGCTATATCGAACTCCTACAGCCAAAATTTCTCTCCTGGTATATATAAAATTGTTGAGATACCAAGAATAAAATATGAAAATAAAAGAATATAAATAAGTGCAGCAAACTTGTTAAGATCAGTGTTTCGAACCCTCCATTTTCGTGTTCGCCCTCTCCTTCGAATTCTCTAAATTCCTCAACCCGCCCAATCTGTCTCATTCAGCTCCAGATTATTTTATAAAAGATTTCTTGAAATTTAAAGGTTAATGAAGGCTGCATCTAAATCATAGTCAAAATATCTCTCCCCCTCTATAGCAAGTTGTGTAGAGATAGCAAAAAATAATATATAGAAGAAATAAGCGCAAAAAACTTGTGACTATCGGCAGTTCGAACTCTCCGTTGCCATGTTCATCATTTGCTTCGAATCTCTGAACCCTTGAACTCGCCCCGTTCACCCTCATTTGCCTGAGTGACGAGAGAGGGGAAGGACGCGCCGAGAGACAGCAGGGGTGAGGAGTATATTTTATTCATTTTACTTCTATTTTGCTATTATTCGTGTCCACATTATGATGCTTTATATTGGATGTGATTTAGTGAAAGGTGGATGTTATTTACTGAGGGTTTTATTAGTGTTTAATATCATCCCGGCTTCTAATGTGAGAAGTATTATTAGGCTACTTCTCTTTTATTCATATTTATTTACATATTTTTATTTTATGATGCCGTATATGACGATTTGATTTAGTGAAAGGTGAATATTTTGTACCGATGTTTTAATGGGATAATTTACCGGCTTTCTCAAAATAGGAAATTATTGCCCGGGCATGAGAGCAAGACGTGCTTAATATTACCTCCATTATATTTAAATGTACGATATTTATTGTATTATTCGAAGGTATAATTTGGTTATTCGTGGTTATTCTTTACTTAAGGGTTATTGACTAATTACTGTGCGGGTTTTTATAGCAAATGGGAACGGTAGTTTTAGTACTGTTACTCCTGTTTTACGAAGTAGGTGGGGGTCCCATCATCCATTCACTCGATGTGGTGCTCTCTCTCTCTCTCTCTCTCTCTCTCTCTCTCTCTCTCTCTCTCTCTATCTATCTATCTATCTATCTCTGTCTATCTATCTATCTCTGTCTATCTATCTACCTGTTTCTATCTACATCTGTATCTATCTATCTATCGGTCATTATCTAACCAATTATCTGTATCCATTCATCCATCCATTCAATCTATCTGTCTGTCTAGCTATATCCATCTAGCTATCTATTTGTATACCTATCCATCCATCCACCCATCCATCCACCTATCTATCTATTCATCTACCTATCCATCTCTCTATCAGTCCATCTGCTTATCCATCCATCCATCATCGATCTATCTACCTGTCTATCTGTCAATCCATCCATCTATCCATCCCTCACTTATCAGTATCTATCTACCCATCCATCCATCCATCTTTCTATATCGTTCTGTCTACCTATCCATCTGTATCTATCTGTCTATCCACCTATCGCCAGACGCCCTGACCCCATAAGGAATAGCCACAAACACAATCACAATGTTACCCAGTCCTTTGCCATCACGCTGCCCTTTATCCAGCACACACACACACACACACACACACACACACAATTCCCAGATTATAGTCCTTTTGCCTCATTTCTTGCAGGTCAGTTGAGAAAGTACTACGGGTCTTCATCCTTTTCATAGTACTTCTTCATGACTAGCATCATATTGTGTTAATCTACGGGTTTTTTTTTTTTTTTTACAGCTCAGCAATCAAAGATGGAGGGAAGGTACACCCAGTGAGGATTCGATACGCTGTCCACATCATATCAGCATCACATAACATCAGCATCACATAACATCAGCATCACAGTTACATCACATCATCACATCACATAAACATCACACTGTTCGCTTCATATCAGCATCACATTTCGCATCACCTAAGCATCACACTTCACATCACATAAGCATCACACTATCAACATCACAAGCATCACACTATCAACATCACAAGCATCACACTATCAACATCACAAGCATCACACTGTCAGCATCACATCAGCATCACACTGTTCACTTCACATCAACATCACACTATCATCATCACAAGGATCACACTATCAACATCACAGCATCACACTGTCAGCATCACATCAGCATCAAACTATCAACATCACATCACCATATCACACACTAAACATCGTCACATCAACATCACACCATCAACATCACATCACAGCATCACACTATCAACATCATATCAGCATCACACTATCAGCATCACACTATCAACATCACATTAGCTTCACATTATCAAACCAGTCATTTCACCATCTCTTCAAAATACTCCTTATCATAGATGCATTTTTAACGATAATTTCATCCTCTTCCAAATTCCTGACATCCATCATCATCATCATCATCAGCATCACCACCACCACCACCACCACCACCACCACCACCACCACCACAGAGGAAGACCGCCGATTAGAGAAAGATGACTGATTTTCTTCCTATTTCTCGAGGCTTTAGGATCATTTTCGCTTGACAGCATACCACGTCACTACAAGGTGATTTGGTTGGTCAGTAGAAATGCTCCTTCATGGTAAGTCACAGTTCCTTTCTATCTGTCTATTTGTCTGTCCATCTACCTATTTAATGTCTGTCTGTTTACCTGTCTATCTCTAGCCAGACGCCTTAATCCCGTAAGGAATGGCCACAAGTAAATCGCCTCCACGTTTCCCTGTCCTCTTCCATTTTGCTACCCTTTCTCTAAAACCACCCTCCCTTATATCTCTACGTCATCTCTCTATCTCGTCCTTGGTCTCTCTCTCCTCCTCACTCACATACACTCTTCTTGTCCGTCTCTCATTCTCCATCCTCTCCACCTGGCAAAACCATCTCCAAGTATCTCATGACACTTTCAGTCACATCAACACCACAACTCTCCTTTCCTTCATTTTCTCTGCCTCTTTCTCTCCATGTAACTCCATATGCTTCTCTTTCATTTCGTATTTTAATATTAACAAAACAATTCTATTCGCTACTACAATGAAAATAAATCTAAATTGGTCAGAATTTTCAAATATTGTGTAAGATATGAGTCATGCAATTTTGATAGTAAAAAAAAAGTGACCTTTCCATAGCACTTCTTCATGACTAGCATCATATCCTAATGTTTATCTCTTGCAACAGCCCAGGTACTGAAGATGGAGAGATGGGATTTATAGACCAAGGTAGAGTTTTAAAAGGTAATTCCTATGGTTGGTGTATTACTACAGCTCTACATCCATTCCATAGACGTTCTTCGTGACTAGCATCTACTGACAACCAAGGAGACTATTCAAGTTTCGTAAGTAGCCTAGTTCCGTCAGATGAAGGGAAATGAACATACTATTGTCTCTTCCTTGTGTATCTTATATTTTTTTTAACTTTTTTTTCTATTATTTCGTTCATATTTGTCCAGGGGAGTGCCTAAGGAAGTGTGAGACGACGACGACGACGACGAGAGGAGAGAAGGAAGAAGAAGAGAAATTAGAAGAAGAATTAGATGATGAAGAGGAGGGAGAAGAAGAAGAAAAAGAGGAGGAGGAGGAAACGCAGGAGAGAGTGCATCGACAGCAGCAGCAGCAGAAGCAGAAGACGAAGAATAAGTATGTTAATTCCCTTTCCCTCGTTCTCTGCATCACTAAATGAAATTTCATTACACACACACACACACACACACACACACACACA
>JAGKTI010001252.1:73483-91675 GCA_018397915.1 Birgus latro | reverse complement strand
GAGAGAGAGAGAGAGAGAGAGAGAGAGAGAGAGAGAGAGAGAGACTTAGTAAAACAACACCTGTTCTCGCTTTCCCCACGCAGGTGCAACAACATAATCTGCTGGCAACAGATTACGCTTTGCACTATATAAAAAAAATCGGGCCAAGATATAGAGGACAAAATTATGATGATAAATGAACAATAACATGCATCACAGGCGTAAAAATAGTAATGGGGACACCACAATCGTTTCTAAGATCAAGTACCGTCTTCCTTAACGAGGCCTGCTGAAATATGACTGTGCGGAACGATACATATCTTGCTATTAACGTGGCAATCAAGTGATGAAGGTATTGTTATGGCTTTATAGCACTAGTATTTCTGGGTACAGCAGATTACCACCAATAATGGTACTGCATTTTACGTGATAAGGATATTACTGAAGTTATATTGCAGTTGTATTATGTGGTTCATAACGAACGCTTTACAGGCAGCTTATATACCATCATCAGTGTAGGCTAACTTCGCTTTTTTTCCAGATGATACAGTTGCCAAATATTATGGTGCATTTGAAGGGGGGGTGGGAAATAGGGGGATGAGAGGCAATGTTGGCGGAGACTCCTTAACACATATGAAGGTTTTATGTAGCTATGAAAATAACTCAAAGCAATGGGATCTTGTGAAGGGTGGAGATGACTTGCGGCTGTTTTCTTTTCTGGTACTGTATTCTAGATACGTTCATCTACTATGGTAGAGAATAGCAGTTTGTGCTCATCTACTATGGCAGACAATAGCTGTTTGTGTGTGTTAAGGTTACACAACAAAAGGTAGCCTGATTATTATGCCGTGCAGCTTGGTGATGGTCATGGCCACAATAAATAGGTGTTCAGGGTGGCTCTGATGGCAGCAATAGATGAACTGCATTTCCCGCCAGCATTTGAATTCTTTTCCATCTTCTATGGTACCCAATGTGTGAAATAGGCATATGGGAGGTGGGTGAGCCACACTGCCAGTCTTCCACAGAAAGCAGGAGGGGTACAAACGACGTTTTCTGAATCCACATAGTCCGACTCACTTGCTACCATGAGTGGCTGTCCAGCTCCTGCCAACTCCATGCCTGCCTTGCCTCCTAATCGTGCAGGGAAGGGGCTGAGTGAAAGTTTGATTGGGAAAGTTCTAGGGATGACAGTACTCATCAGTGAGTGGAGAGACAACGTTTGAGAGCACAAGTTACTACAAAGAGTATAAGTGACGTGTGCTGGCCACCCTTTAAGACCCTCTAGCCTCCTTTTCATCACCTTTGCAATGCCTACACATCATCACCTTCTCATCACCATCCACGTTGTCCCAACGTGGCACTTCACGAGTGTGTGGGGAAGTGTATTGTACTGTATATAGTGTATATTTGTACGGTAAAATAAAGAAAATGTGGTATAGAGGAAGAAGGAAAATTTAGCTGAAGAGAATAAGTGTTTACGAAAATATCGATTGATATCCATCTGGTGAAATAAGATTGTAGAAAAATATATATGTAACCTAATGAAGATAAGGAAAACTGCCAATAAGTGTTAAAATAACCAGTTATTTATATAGTTGTGATAAGCCTCCTGTGGAGTTAGAAATTAATTTATGTGTGTTTCAGAAAATAAAGAAAAATATGGGTGTGAGACGGGAAAACGACCTTAAGGATAACTAAAATAATCTTATGTGGCACAGGAAACTTACTCGAGGGAAAGTGGAAGTGAGCAGGTATATTTTAATGTGTACTAAACCTTGGAATTTCTCTTCTCTCTTTGCCACATGTACAAAGGGTGCAGATTCATTCATGTGGCTGAGGCAGGGGCCGGTGGAGAGGACTGTCATGGTCAAGTGAGACAAGGAGGAGTGTGAGCAAGTGTTAGTGGGGAATCCCCATCTGGGTAAGGCAGGCGCGTGGCCTACGAGCCGCAGCCACCGACTCAGCAGCTCATATGGACACAGCTTCACACAACCCCCCAGATTGTTTCCATTCATCATCTATTTCCACTACCTCCATCAAGAGACCTGAGGAGTTTTCCAAAGGCGAGATGAAGGATTGATGGGTACCCTATTCTAATCTTTAACAGCAAGTTCTAGGTGCTGTAGTTGTAGAACTATGACAGGTTGAAAACAGCCCACTTTGAGGGAAAAGAAAAAAAAAACGCATACAAAGAGGGCTCGGCTCGTTAAAACTAGGAACTGTATGAGTTAAGTACTGCATCTATTAACTCCGATATGTCGTGTAGGAGAGTTATGGGGCGAATAAAGCTATAACATTAAAAACAACTGACTTTTGCTACCAGCCTATTATCTGTGCGTAGTGCAACCACAGGCAATCAGTCTATTGAGATACAGTATCCACAAAACAGGCCTACTAACTGTGTAAAGCAGTACAACCATAGGCAGCCTGGATACTGGGAAACAGCATCTACAAACTGCTGTGCATTGAAGGAATAAAAGAAGTGGAGTAGATAAAAAACCTACAAATATGTGTTGAAAATCAATAAGTGTCTGACATTTCTACAGACTTACAATGTGTGTGTGCAAAACTGCATAGCGAAAATGCCTTGGACATCGAGATACGAAGTCCTCAAACTGTGATGCATGGTAAGGGGAAAGATTCATGAACCGTGAACATCAAAAGGCTTTTCTTTTAAGACATGCCTATTGTAAATGTAAAACAGTAAAACAGAAGGTTGCTAGTTATTAAGACACGATCCTCACAATCTTAGCCTAGATATACCCTATGGGGGGGGGGAGAGAGAGGGAAGCCTAGGGGAAGGCAGACCTAGACACTGATAGGCTTGATGTGTCTATTCTTGTACCGGTGGACTGATTAATGGCGGCCGTCTACATATCCACGAAATGTGATGCTTATTTCAAAGCGTATTTCAGTTTCGCTCCAAGCTCTTCCAGTGTGCCCAGTCTATCCGTAATGGCTGTAAAAAAGTAAAAAAAAAAAAGTGTGATTAAAGGTTACTCAAAACAAATATGGCCATCAATTCAAGTTTGCAAAAATTATCCAAGCACGTAAATTCCTCAACACTTAATCTCACGGGATATAGGTAAAATATATTACTGCTTTATTTTTGTGATTTAAAAAAAACGACATTTTTTCAATACAAAGCAACGACCACCATCCTTCTTGTTCTCTGCATAGCTATCTCATTTTCTAATATCCTCTCTCTCTCTCTCTCTCTCTCTCTCTCTCTCTCTCTCTCTCTCTCCAGACAAGAATAACCTTTTGCCTCTCTCCATCTTTCTAAGTGCATTATCTTCTACACTCACCGTCTCTCTCTACATGCAAGAGAAAGTGCATGGTTTGAGACGATCGCTATTTCATCTCTGTCTTCTCTGCGAACCTAAGTCTGTTTTTGTTTCTCATCTACAGAATAATGGCTGGTCTCTTTGAATCCTTATCCCTCCATATTCTCTCTCGCTCTCTCTCATATGTAAAAATAAATTGCACACGTACTTGGCCGACTCCGTACCTTCTTTACCCCTGCACAGATGTTGGCTTTATACACGGGTTGTATTCCCTCCTGTATTGAGTACAACTCTCGTGTGTGGGGAGGCTCCCCATATACACCTCTTCTCAATGGGGTGGAGTCAGAGGCTTTTCATCTCATCAACTCTCCTTCTCTTATTGGCTCCCTTCAAACTCTGTCTCTTCGCCGCACTGTTGCATCTTTATCTCTTTTCTATCGCTACTTCAATGGACACTGCTCCTCTGAACTGCTTGCATCCCTCCACCTCTACGACGGGCACGTAGCACCCATCTAAACTCTCATTCCTTTTCTGTCCAACTCTCTAATGCAAGAGTTAACCGTTACTCCCAGTCCTTCATTTATACAACAGGTCGACTCTGGAACTGTCTCCCTCTGTCCTACGTCCTATGATCTCCAGTCTTTCAAACTCAGTGTGTCCAGGCATCTCGAAATGAACGGATCTTGAATTTGGCTCTCTTTCGTATTGTCTTCCTTTTCTTTTCTTGGTAGGAACGGGTAGTGGACTCTTAACCTCTGGTTCCTTCTTTCTTGCATAAAAAAAGAAGAAGCACAGACTTAGCTGTTTTCCGTGCCGCGCTAATATCCAGCGCCTCATTTCTTTAACACACACGCCCCCGTTCACTGGTAAATTATCCTCGCGAGGGTATTTCCAGACTTTTGGGGAAGAATAATTAACTCCTGCTCAATTACGTCGTTTTAATCTTATTCTTGCAGTGTTCCTCGAGAAGCGTTTATTAAGTTTACCTACAGAAGACTTTTCAAACTGGAGATGATAAGTATAGTTTCCATTAACCTCTATAGATGACTGGAGGCTGAATATAAATGCTGGAGGTAGGAAAAATAAATCTAAAACATCACTTTTCTCAAGAAGTAAATTATGTAAACAAAAATATTAAAATGAGATGTAAACACACGGCGCCACTTAAGATAATGCTCCTAAAACTTATGTATGGTGGAAGTAATGGCTGACTTCGCTCAGGAATAATTTTTTAACAGACCTAAGAAAGTTTCCGGTTTGTTTTTGTGAAATAGTCATGAAACACACACACACACACACACACACGCACACACACACACACACACACACACACACACACACACACACACACACGAGCAATTTAGAAACATACCATCAGAGACGTTCGATGAATATAATGTACCGTAAAGGATGTTGCTGAAGTGGAAGAATCATGGCGAACTCATACGGTAAATTCTTATGCTAAAAATCTGCTAACTGATGAAAAGGCTAGCTCTCTAAGTGGGCAGTGTCTTTTGTCCTCCCACTTGCTGCAGTGCGTCCATTAGGCACGATTATATATCACTGTTCAAATAAACAGACTTACACAATTGAAAATAATAATGTGAATGGGAAGTGGGAGTAAGGCAGTGCAGCAAAGGCCAGCACTTCTTGGTATGGGGGAGGTTACTCAGCCTCACACCGTCAGATACTGAAGAGAGTTGCCAAGTTGTCTTTTGTATTTTATCATATTAGGATCATAATCATTTGACTGAATCATGTTTCTGTGTATTCAAAGAAGAGTTTAGGTCATATGTTAACACTGAGTATAATCACATTTATTGTTATTATCAAAGAACCTTCTTTCCTCTGTTTTTATAATATCTGCCTTGTAACAAAAGGCAATCACTGGTGCCTGACTTGATCAAGATCAGTACAGGAAAAGTACAGGCAAGCAGACTTGATGCATCTGTGCAGTACACATCCATCACATTCTCTGGCTTCTTCATTTTTACTGTATTTATATAAAATTTGATTTAAATCATGATTATTTCACTCCGATTTAAATCGATTTAAATCACACGATTTAAATAATTTGCCCTCACCAATACACCTCTCAATCTTTCGTCACCTCATATTTGTGTGTGTGTGTGTGTGTGTGTGTGTGTGTGTGTGTAGGGGAGTGAAGGGGGGAGGGGGTGTTGATCACATACAGCTCATCTAAACAGAATGGAGTCAATGACACTAGCATAGACACCAACACTTTCACACAGTCCACTTGCTGTCTTTATACTGACATGTTCCAAACCACTCCATAATGGGTTAGGGTTTTTCATCGTTGATTAGGTTATGGCAAAAAGTGTTTTCCGGCTCCTCTGTAATACGACACGGACCGGTCCCAAAAGTTAATCGATTGTTGCCTGGGACATGGGCTGTCTACCCACCAAATTTGGTCCAAATTTCTCTTGAAGTTTTTGCGTAATCCTGCTAACAGACAAACTAACAAACAATCAAGTGTGAAAACATCCTCTCCTTGTCGGTGAGATATACTATGAGAATGTGGTACTGTCCTCTAAAATGCACGGTACGATTGCCAATGACTTTAATAAAATTACACGAACTACAAACTGCAGAAAATAAAGTAGCCAACTGTATATAGCTGTGAGTATATGGGGAGCTTCTTCCTACACTAAGATCTGTGTACCTTGATGCGAGATGGATGCTTCTTTAATGCAGTAGCATGGCCAGAATTGTGGCCAGAGTGGCCCTCGCCACCTGAAGTATGCCTGGACACACCATGGCCGCCCCAAATACCTGTAAACCACCTGAAGAGTTTTCTTTGGGCCACCCCGTAAGTTTGGGAAAGATTGGTCCCATTTTAAACATTCTTGTAATGACACTGCTTCTATGGAGGAATGCATATCATACCTAAATTATATTTATACCATACATCTTAAACTTGAAAGCATTCAGAAAGCACATAACTCGTTCCGCCAGAGCCAATCTATGACTCATAAACCAGCCTCCGTCTAAAGTCTTGTTGGAATAAATTCATTATATACCGTATATGGTTTTCATCTGCCCTCGTAGGCATTTCAGAAGGCATAGCTCCTCTAATGCCAAAATAATTTAGTACGGGTATTTATTCCTGCATCTGGATACGGATCCATCTCAAAATCTAATTAACTCTGCCGTTCCCCAGTGCTCACATACCCACAGGATTTCAGAGAGATCCGATAAGAACTTTTCAAGATACCCTGTCTTGTCCAAAGACTGTCAAGCAGACACACAAACACGGGTGAATACAGAACCTCCAACTTCACTGATGGAATTAGCTAATAATGATGAAGCCTTGGTGGGCCATGTTTGGCGAAAGCAAAGAGAAATCAGAAAATCATAATTGCAAATCATAAGCATTTCAAAAAATTCAAGAAGCCATCATCCGTCATTCTTTTTTGATGCCCCACTAACACTCTAAAATTAAATGAGAAATTTATTATTACAGAGGCGAGGAAAGTGAAGAAACTAAAAATATGAAACATCTAATCCTGTGCTGCCTTTTATATCAAAACTGAAACAGACAACCGTAATGTGAAAACTGGGTTCAGGAACTATTATTTGGAGAGCATAAAGAAGTAAAATTTATAAGAATTCTGGAGCAAGAGAATAGCTACGAAGTTCAACAACGCAAAAAACTTCAAAGGGAAGGCCACTGAAACAGGCTTCCTCCTCGATCAATAACCGGACCGAACAGAAACGAACCCCGGGCTACGTGAGGAAGAGAGAAAACGAATAAGAAGTAGGATTTTATGGAAATACTGAGGTTTCGGGAGCATTATCCACGAGTACGAGTTTATTGTCGAAAAGTTTAATTATGCCATCTGCAATTTAACCCTGTATACCAAGTATGAGGTATGTTTGGTTACTCATTCTGATACTAACTTACAGATGATTACCTTGAAGGTTAGATAAGCATCCTTACTACTGGAAGGGTACAAAGAAAATTAACCACTCCTGTTTGAAAAGTCTATTCCTCCTTGGTCTATTCTATTTTTGGTAAACCTGCCTGGAGATAACACGGGTTTAACAGAGATCATATACCTGGGCTGAGGGTATCAAGCTTCCGTGAGAGATTTCCTAGTGCTTTTATAATGTTTACAGTATCTAACTCCTTACAACTGGAGTTTATGTTTTCGGTATTAATGACTTGTATTCTCTTCTTTTACAAAATAGCTACGAGTATTAAGCCTTGCCAAACACCCTGCACCTAATTTATACGGTACCAACATGTGTGAGTAATTCTAACTTATAAGATTTGCGCAAATTCCTAGTTCTCTGGTACAGCTTTACGGAATAAACCGTAATTTAAACCATATCACCGTGAAAGTGAAATAAACTCGCCTATCACTGTTATCCATGCACCTGAGTATATTCTTTAGGTTACCTCTATACGATTTTTTTCCCTTCGAGAAATTCTGGTAATCATCGGGTAATTTTCATTTAAACAACCAAAATTACAATCTTCAGAATGCAGGTAGATTCTCACTAAGTACTGAGCTTTATCAATGGGATGGAACAAACGAAAACCGAAGATAGGTACCGGTATACTTACTTTGCGCTGTGTTGTGATGCACCAAGAGCAACAGCAGGAGGGGCGGCGTCCAGTATGTGAGCACCATCCTCTCTCACACTGAGTGCTAACTAGTGACGCTACCAGTCACTGAGTCACCATCACCACCACCACACAAGCGATGCTGACACGTGCTCATACACTGACACTAAATATGCATCTTGTTTTTGCACAACCTATTCTCTTACATAATAGGGTATGTACTTAATTCAATATAATTATTTATGCAGCCTATTGCATATGTACTTTAATTTATTGTAACTTCTGGCGACTTGACTCATAACCTTGAGCGAGTCTCAAAAGTGAAAAACATTAGCACCATTACAGGTTACGCGTATTCACCTTCGCTAGCGTACTGACAGTATTATCTTTTATTACAAAAAAGAAAAAAGTGCAATCAAATTAGTACTAATACTGTACATCACTGTTACATTTTCATGTGTGTAGTCAGTGATTTAGTATAATTACACTAAAGAACCACTCAAATGTCAGTCTGTCAACTGGAACAAAACTTTGCTGCGACAGCAGACAGCACGAGGGCAGAGAAAACAGCGACCCAACCCAACTTCCCTATGGTTGCGAGCGCACTGACATCCTGGCAGCCTCTTGCAGAGTTGCCAAGTCGAGAGCTGAGGTTCCCGCGAATTCCGCCCGAAAACCAGCCCCAAAACCGCCAAAGCCACACTTAATGGAGATAGGCCTATTCAAGCAAGGTGAAAAGAAGCAGCATTGATCGCAAGGGAATGAGTCAAACACAGGAACAGTGAGATCACACTGGTGTGTGTGTATGTGTGTGTGTGTGTGTGTGTGTGTGTGTGTGTGTGTGTGTGTGTGTGTGTGTGTGTTTGTGTGTGTGTGTAAAAATATTAGTTAACTCACTCAGATCTAATATGTATATACTGCATGTGAAAGGAATTACCAAAAAAAAGCATGGTTAACGTTATGGGCGAATGTATGACGGGACTGCTGTATGTGTAGTTACAGAAGTGTTCGGAAGGTAAGGGTGGAGAAGGAGAAATACAGGAAGGGTGAAAGGGATAAATAGATACAGTGTTTTGATTACGGAGATGGGCGTGGAGGATATCGGACAGGTCAGTGAACAGGATGGCGAAAGGAGAGAGTTAGTGAAAAAAAGATGTATCATATACATACGGATAAGGATAAGAAATTTTACTTAACATGCCACTGAGCAGAAAAGGGACAAGTGTATAGAAAAGTGACAATTTGATCACCCTTGTTCATACCAGAATTTGCATACTAACATTAAATAAGTTTTGCGCGTGTATATAATTGTAAAGTTTATCACGGAAGTTCATTAGGCAGATATATAACAGTGAAACCTTCAACAGGAGTTCGTCAGCGTCTCCATCCGTAATCCTTGCATCTCACTTTTATACGGAAATTATGCTTCTCACTGCACAGTCCCTCAGCATCTGTCACTGTTCCTAACCTCTTCACATATTCAGCCAGATGCAAATAATATAAGTATCTTACATAACCCTTCATTCAGCTTTGATTTAATCTTTTATTTTTTTTTTTTTTTTTGAGATACCTATATATTTATAAAAAGAAACAAAATTCTTGCCACAACATTTTGTATACTGTCCATCTACAATAAATAAATAAATAAATAAATAAATAAATTCCCTTCAGAAAGAATAAAAAATTGAATTAAAACCTGGTGCTGTACTTAGAAAACACCAACTACGGCTTGCTTTCCATTTCGAGAAGTTCGAACTCCAGATATTACCAGAGGTTTTGATTGTGATTTGCCAGTTCTTTCAGGAGTGTAAATGGCATCTGGAGATAAAATACGACAGGATTTTACTAATATAAGTTGATTTTGTCATACCTTCCTTTCGTATTTGGCGATGGTGAATCAGACAGAATAGCGTCCAGTATCCACAGTCAGTAGGATGTGATTATAAAGTTTAGACGATGTGCATATCAATAGAGTTTTGTCAAACTGAGTTCCGAGTGAAGCGTTCTTTGAGAATGAGAGATAACTAAAACATATATATATATTTTTTTCAATTAATGAATGGAAGGATTTATCATTTCAGTGCTATTGGAAAATAACGGAATACTTTCATATACAGGATATAATTTCGCAAGTACCTATCAATAAGTGTTTTCTTAGCAACATTGTCCTTCCACCTTGCAGGGTAGAAAATGGGTTGTACTACCCTACATGCAGGGCACTACCCCTACGGCTGGCAACACAGCCTTATGTTAATTAGCTATGTTCATTTTGTTATGAGTCTAGAGAAACATCCCAGTTGGTAGATATCTTATTGTGGCTACATCTATGGAAAATCTGCAGCACCTTTAGTAACATCATCCGGTGTTTCTACGATCCCATCTTTTATGCCAGTTTCGTTTCCCTTTGTTGTACTATCTACCACAGTTAACTCAAAGAAACCTACTAGAGAACACACACATCAATAAAGCAGCAATAACCATTATAATGATCTGTATTTCAGACGACATATGTAATATCCCAAATCGTTAGACCAGTGGCAGTAAATCGAGGTGTCTAAACGATAAATTGTGTGTGGTGGAGGTAGCATATCCTCGCAGATGTTAGTCACCCCATTGCGGGAAACTGACAGCCCAACGTTTGTGTCTGCTGGGGTATTGCAATGGAGGCGAGTTTAATAACTGATTAGTTAATTTGCTTTTTATTTTTTCATGAGGTAGACTGTGGGCAGCTCGGTCCATGTCCAGTCAGCTGACATATGACTAATGCTAAGGATTAGCTATTTCGTGTTCTGTCGACAGCTACCAGTCCCCAAAACTGCCTGGTAAAATAGAAAAAAATTGTAACCCCAAAAGTCCAGCATACATGAAAATAACCTCCCAGAAGATAAAAATAAATCCATACCTCGACCGCCGTTTCAAATCAGCCCGGTTGGGCGTAAAAATCAGGGCTTTGGTAACTCTGGTCTGACGCAGCCTCTGATCGCTCGGCCCTTACAGTACACCTACGCTGCTTGTGCTGCTGCTACACCCAATGGATAGAGAGGGCAGTCTTAGGTAAACATAAAGGAAACATACCCTAACCCTCGACGACAATTCCACTATTATTATTAGACAGCAAGAGAGAGGAGTGTTGCGTAATGGTAGTTGCTGACGGCCAAGATTCACAAACTAATGATCATCTCTCTACTGTAACTGTGATTTATTTTCACAGAACAAGGAAAGGAGAGTTTAGAATATATCCAGGTTACTTGTTGCTCCTGGAAGAGAAAAAAATGAGATATGGCGGAGAATCAATTGTATGTTTTTTAATCCGCTCCCATACAGCTAAGAAAGACCAGAATAAGTAAATTTATAGTTTCATGGTTCATATTTCAATGGTTTTTACACCACGCTTGTGTCTACGTCGTTTTAATTCGTTTGTTTATAAGGATACCATCATACGTAGATATGATGCTCCCCCCAAAATATCAACAACAAAGTGAATGTGCAGTTTCTTCCTGTGCATTCAGAGAAAATATTGAAACTGCACACCCAGTCCTGTGATGTGACTGCTAATTTGAAAGGATTACAAAATAATATCACTGCGTCATAAAAGAAACTAGCATACCGATGTAAAAGGCACGTGATCGCAACGGTGGCATTCGTGAAGGGATGATATTTCAGGATACACTTAGAGAGTCGTAGCAGTAGTAAAGGTAGTGGTGGTAGTAGTAGTACTCGTAGTAGTAGTAGTAGTAGTAGTGATAGTAGTAGTTGTAGTACTGTAGTAGTAGTAAAATACAGCAGTAAATAAATAGTAGTAGCGATATCTGCCCTTCTTCTCCAAGTTTTTGAGGGGGTCTGACCCTCAAAAATAAATAAATAAATAAAATAAAAAAATGGAAAATCGTATATAGAGGACGACATTGTCCAGAAACCAAACGAACTGACCTGATAAGTTTTATTTAAATTCATGTACTCACTTTCCTCTATCTGAAAATTTTTACTTTTTTTTGGGGGGGGGGCTGACCTCCCCAGTTATCACTGAAGGGGGTCACGCTCCCTAAATATATCATGATGGAAAAGAGTTCATTGCAGAGTATGTACTAAAATAATAAAGCCATATCTGACCTCTTTTCGCTAAATCTGAGAACTAGATTTTGATGAGGGGGGCTGACGTCGCCTAAAATTCATGATTGGAAAATTGTGTGTAGTGGGAGGCCTTCGAAGTAACCAGATGAATTCACCTGGGGATTTTCATTTAAATCCATCAACCAGCCAAGAAGTGTTAAGGCACAGACACACAGACAGACAGGCTGAATCTCATGCAACGGGATATTGCGATTTGCCGAAACTGATACCATACTGCTTCGAAGGATTGATAAAACATTTTCGATAGCCAAGAAATACTTCAGAAATAGCATTACTTAATGATATTATTGTGCTTAACTGTTATCTGAATAACACATTTATCACAAAAAAAGAACAAATGTACTCTGTGTTTTTAATATTAGAATATAATTTGACAGGAGCAACAGTCTTTCCGTATCCCTCCTCCCCTGCACACACGTTACATGCTTGCTGTTATCCGTTCCATCGGGGTTGCCCTGGAATATAGGAGAAAGAAATCTCATCCACGCGTAATGTCTTTCAACTATCGTATGTAAGGACATTTAGATGGCAGTTTTCAGCAATTCATGGGCAGGCCTAGCTTAACTGCGACTTACTCAGGTCATTTCACTTGTTTCTTCTTGTAGATCACTCCCACTTCACGCCAGCTCTTTGCCATACATATCTTGCACCCTCCTGGTTTCTAACATCTCCATGATTCAAAACTTCTTTCACATTATCCTACCATTGTCTGTAAGTTCCCACCCTTCCTGTAAGTCCCCCCACGTCTAATCTGTACACTTTATCAATCTCTCATCAGTCTCCATATGGCCTTATCACTTTGGCACAACCAGGTTTAGTATTTCCACATTACTTCATCTGTTTTCACACCTGTCGCATACAGTGTCATAATTCATCGTGTCAAACCAACTCTTCTCTCACATGGATTTAAAGGACTGTCTCAAATTTCCACTCTTTATCGGTGTCTTGGCTAGCATTCATGACCAACGACTTGCATCATGATAACTTTAAATATAACTGTGCCTTCATGCTTACCCATTTTCCCCTGAAGAGATGATCATTCCTGTCACACAATTCTCAAATTTTATTTTAGGGCTGTCATTCCAAAGTGTGTGTGTGTGTGTGTGTGTGTGTGTGTGAAGGGGAGGGGGGGGGGGAGGAGAGAAAGGAAGGGGTAGGAAAGGAAGCAGATGGCAGAGGAGTAGGAATGGAAGGTATGAGAAAGGAGGGATAAGTGTTCAAAAAAATGCTATTGTTCATTGTCAAGCATCATATTTTTCTTGTATCTTAACGTAAATTAAACTTAGGAAGTAATATTATGATAAACTATAAAACACCCAGAAAGCGCATACCCTCGCCAACGCCAACCCCACAAAAAAAGAAAAAAGTTATGCGTTACAGCTATAAATCCTCTTTCTTACCTGACGAAAACTTAGACTCACGCAGCCAGCTACGTTCTTAGTCTGCTCTATACCACGCTTTAAGAGAATGCATACTTCCGCCAACGCCCAGAAAATTTATGATCTTTTTCTGCATCCGGATCCACCTAAAAATCTAACAAGCTCTTCCGCGACCCACTGGCCACCTATCTATCAGAATTCATGAAAATCCTATAACAGATTTTTGAGAGTGCATGTAGAAAAAGGAGACAGGCACAGGAGACTACATTATATCTGTCCAATATCGTTGATGCAGGTAATAAATATTTCTTAATGCGTGAATAATTGATATGACTGAAATAGCATTGTATAATTATGACATGCATTAGCAGGACATGACAGCACTGACGTAACAATGACACAACAGTTCCGGCATTACAGTATTGCGGTATAAACTACAAAAATCTATATTTATTAATGGACAAACCAGGCACGGATTTAATGGGGGTGTCGGAGGCGTACACCCCCTCTTCCATTATTGGCCATTCATTGATAATTTATAACAGAAAAACAATGTTACTTACGAAATTATGTACAATAAACAACCTATATAAAAGTTATCAGAATAATTTTAATGGGAAGAGGAGTCTGGTAATAAATTCAGGGAAATTTGGTAATGAGTCATCATGAGTTTAAGCTTGTTTCATTGGGAATCACGCACCCCCCCCCCTCCCCGCTCCCTTTCCAAAGTGCTGGATCGGGCACTGGAAATGACATATTAACCATCCACATGTGAAATATTATGAAAAAAAAAAAGAGAAGTATAATTACGTCTTGAAGAAAAGAACACTCCACCTCTCGCGCAGGTACATCAATCATCCGCATGGTAATTGATCGACCTGTTCTTTATCCTTGAGTCCATCATGGGCACAGCACTATCGACCAACAGCACAAATAGATCGCCAGTGTTACAGTATCCAAACACACGTTAAAAATGATGACGAACCACTCCACAGCATTATCCCTTCCTTTCTTGGGGCAATCTGTAACACTGCCAACCATTCCAACTGCTTTTCCCCACTTCATTTTCTGTAACGTTAAAACTACTTCCTCTTTTCTTCAGTCACACCCAGCAATCTCACCTCGAAGATCAGCACCAAGTTTTCACCACAGCATCTCAGTCACCAGTCACATTCAAAGATTTTTCAGGACATTAACACACCCTCTCTTTTTCACATCACCAAAGTTTACTTCTGCCTCTCCATTCGCTCCCTTTTTTGTGCTCTCTTGGTGTTCCCGAAGCAATTAATTTCCTTCAGTAACAAGATCTTACTCTCCCGGAAATTCCCAGATACATGTTCATCCCATCTTTCATTTTCTTTCATCAACGTCTCACCTTCCCCTTGACGTCTTACCGTTTCTCCCAGTACACTTCCAACTTCTCTCTGCCTTCCCCTGGCATATACACTCCATACAAAGCCTCTTTTCCCCTCTCTCATCAGATCTTTGACTTCCTCACTCCACCATTCAGCAGCCTTTATTTTACTTACACCCACTCTCTTCATACCACATATTTCCCTAAAATTCCTAGTCACTTGAACTCATTCCATTCTTCTGCCATCCCTTATAGAACAGAATCTCTCACTGAGTCATTCCTCCGTCATTCTTCGCTGATATCTAGTTCAAGGCTCCTTTGTAAGTTAATCCACCTTCACTGCTTCTTTCAGCTAATTTTGTTCATGATTCTGTCAAAACCACTGCACATTTTCGTAACTTTATCCAAAAGCGATCCGATGGCCCTCCCAGCAAGGAAAAATAACAGAACAATAATAGAAGTCAGAATAAAAATTACATGAAAACCGTATAAAAACAGCAAGGCATGAGAATCTCCAAATCTGGTATGAATGTAAAAAGCCTACTCACAGAAGTCGCTCTTATGGAAAAAACGCCGGAGAGCCAAGTTCACGTTTTTTGCAGGTGGCGATGGTGAAAGAACACTGAATGCATAAAGAATGAGCAGAGCCTCCCACAGTGAACATAAATGCTGTTTCTACTCTCAACACTGTCTCCTCGAATACGTATGTAGGTGGGACGGTGGCAGTTATGTAGAAGAGAAAATGCTTAAATTAACTTTTTCATTACGGCGATGTACTTCTCTGTATCTTGTATTCTCGTACTGATATCACCACACGACTATACACTGCTTTGGAGAGGCTTTTTAAATTGAGGTAGGTGAATATAGCTCTTGTTTACAAATTCAGGATTAAAAATGTGTTCTAAATGGAATAAAAGTCTATTGGTACAACTAATAAAATGTGTGAAACTGTAAGCGCTCAATTTTGAAAGTGTGGAACGTGTTCGTGCGAGCAGAATGTGTTTTCACCCCTGTTTGTTTATTTGTCTGCCTCTTAGCAAGATTACTCAAAAACTAAGAGAGAGATTTGGACCAAATTTGGTGGGTAGATAGCCCATGTTCCAGGAAACAATCGACTATCTTTGGGGACCGATCCGGATGGTATTACAGATTCTGGATCCGGATAGCATTTTTTGTGTGTGAAACTAATCAGTGATGAGAAAACCTAACCCATTATGAACAGTGGTTTGGAATTTACGTTGCCCTTGTCGGAGAGATACGCTCTAATGAGTGCCCCTCTAGTTTTAGCTTTCGAACGGTGTGCGTAGGTCATCTTTAGCTTTGATAATTTCCGAGACAACCCGACTTTCGTACTCAATTCGGAGTTTTTTGTTTGGTTATTTTCAGCAGTATGGTGTGTAAATTTGATTACAGCCACAGTTTTCGTGTTGTGCTCTACCATCTATCCATTACCTGTTTAACTGTGTTTTCCCTCGCTTGATTTATAAACAAACCTATTGGAGAAGTTCACTCCTTTCAGTAGTCTGGGTCAATTTTCTCGAGTTAAATGACGTATAGCTAACTTGATTGTTTCTACCTCCAGACAGCTGTACTTAGCTATGGACTCTTTTAAGCTGGCGGGGTTAGGCATAGCTTTACTTGTGTTGTCTATAACTTGGATAATCTCTTAACCCGAAAGAATCGTCTGGATGGAGCAAGCACGAAATAAAGGTACATCACCGGACTGATGTGTTTGAGTGTGTGAGATTTTGCCAGGTGCCTAAAGATGCTTAAAATTGCAAAAAAAAAAAAAAAAAATGTTCTGTTGTTTCTTGTGTCGTACAATCTTACCAAAATCTTTGTTTGACAGATGGTGATTTTTGTGGACTGGCATCGGTGTGGAGAAGCCAACGGTGTATCGGCCTGCACATCCAGCTGGCACGTGGAAGTAAACGAGTTCTATTCCTTGGCTGGTCAGACTGGTAGGTTCATTTTGTTTCCCTCACGTTCACTCAGCGGTACAACAAGTGACTAGTATATTAAACGACTACTACGCACTGAACTGTAGGGGAAGGCTGGGACACTGAAAGGGGCTTATTATCTACCTCTGACACAAGCAACCTGCGACCTGGCTGCACCGTTCGTGAGTCCAGCCGAGCCTTTGACAATTACCTAAATATTCGCCCGCAGCTCAGTTAGAATGTGAGCAACGGAGTAATTTTGGCACTGAAGAGGAGATTTGGTACTCTGAGCTCTCATAAGTACATTCGATACGACATTCACGAAAATCAGCGTTAGTTTCTCAAGTGATAAATATCCAAACCTGACTGTACAGTATTTGCAAGGGAAAATTTAACCTGTTTAGCAGCACGAGTTAATATGATCAAGCTATGATTAGATCTTTTTGGGGGTGAAGTTTATCAAGTCCAGTCACAGATCTCTGTTTAGAGGCGAACAGTTACAAATTAACACAGGATTTGGGACATCAATTGTTCCCCCAAATTTTGATCGGCTTTTCAAAGGTATCCAAACCCAAGTGACTCATTAAAAAAAAAAAAACCGGTAATATTGAGTGTAATACATTTGTTCTAGTTTTAGTACGGATCGTGGGTAAACAACTGTGAAATTAAACGAGTATATTTCCATGAAAGCTGGTCATGTAGCAAAGACATTAGCTTCACAATGCAAGGACAGGATTTGTTTCGTTCGCAAAATATCTCGATGCAAAACTGTTCAGTAATAAAACGCATATCATTGGCCATTTGTAAACATTTATTAGTGTATTATATTATTGACACGCATCTAGTTAGGAGTAAATATTTCTACAGAATCAGTCCAAAGGAAAGTGGCCTGTGGATCAACACCAAAATCATTATTCGACCCGCCTATTCGGAAAAGTTGCCCAAGCCTGTTCTATCTTCATCGTTTCATTGCCATGGCGAATTACGGTATTCATTTTGGTTCTGCTACCTTCAGACGGCTTTACTGAGCTTGGCAGGCTCTTGTACTGCAAAGGTCGGATAGAAACTGTAAAAAATGTTCTTATTTCCACCAGAGAAACGTAAACTCCAGCAGTAGGCAATCTCCTGTTTTTTCTTTATGTTTATGGTAAATTGATGATGAAAGCAGACAACTGAAAAAATTTAACGGTAATCTGTTCTTTTTCTTTCATTTACCGTACACTCGCTGTAGTGATGGAAAATGCTACTGAGGACAATAGCACAGCTGGAATTAATGAGTTAACTTTTCCACGGTTTTGACACAGAAGCGATCGAGTGTATAAAATGGGAACTTTTGAAAACTATGATACTTTACTGTATGATTAATAGCCATTGCCGGCTTCAGCTTAAAATTGCTAAACACACACACACACACACACACACACAATAATTACTGTCAGTTTCTCACATAGCCAATATTCGGAGTTTCTCATATAGCCAAGGGAGGTCTGAATGATGATGATGATGATGATGATGATGATGATGATGATGA
>JAGKTI010001252.1:60825-73076 GCA_018397915.1 Birgus latro | reverse complement strand
TGAAACCCTTCCCCTCCTTATAGTGTGAGCTCTTCTGACGAAATGAAGGCAGGAGAGTGAACCAGAGGAGAAGTTATCAGAAGCTCAGACCAGAGTGCTTGAACGTACGTGGATATAATGATGGAAAGAAACACAAAGATGAGTTTTTTCTTTTAAGAGGCTAAGCGTATTGGTTCTGAGTAATATAAACCTGAAGGAAAAAGGAGAGAAGCTTCTTTCCTGGAAGTAAGTGGAGAATGGGAGGAAGAAAAAAGTAAGATTATATAAAGGTGTTGCATTACTGTCGATAAATGAATTGTGGGTGTGTGTGATGAAGTGCACAGAGGTGAATGCGAGACTGAAGCAGGGTAAAGATGGAGTAAACAATGGGATGTGAGAGGCCAAGTGTAGAAATCAGGCAGTGAGAGCAGGTCAGAGGAAAGAGAGGGATCTAAAGAGGGTTAAGACAGTGTGTAAGAGTTTTTGAGGAGTTGTGGAGAGTACTGGTAGCGGGGGATTTATACAGAGTGGGGAGTGTGGCAATACAAAGTGTAATGGCATTGTATGATATGTGCAGAATAAAGGGAATGGCGACTATAACATGGTTCTTTATATGGGAAGGAAGGATGGAATTTGGAAATGCACGAAAAAAAAAAATCCTAATTGTGGGAGTGTAGGTCAAGTACTTGGAGATATGATTTGCTATCAGAATGGACTTGAATTCGATCCACCTCGTGCAAAGAACAGCTTTGAGGTTTACAGTTTTGCTATTAAAAAAAAAAAAGATTGATCTTACACACTACGTAACAATATGTCATTAAAACATTCTCACTTATACCATCACACTATTTTTGTATGAGACATCCCTACACCCACCACAAGGAAACTGCAATTATTCCTGTTAACTGAGTGGTGTTGCTAACCACTGTGTTAGTATCCGATGGTCCAGACTTAATTGTGTACGACCATATAGTATGGAATCAGAGAGACCCTGAAACTATTCCACACTTTATCCCTCCATCCACATATTCATGGCTGTTGTTAGATGGGGCACAGGTAAGGTATCCTGAGAATTAAATTTCTGTTTCTATGTATGACCATGCATTTTCAACTGGAATCAGGCCTACGGTAGGTTGTTCTCCGGTCAGTCCAGATCATATATTTTGATATCACTTAAACATTTGAGCATTTTTTTTTTCACCCGTGGCTCGGTGCACCGGCCTGCATAAAGATGTTACAACTCTGAATATTATAAGCTGCATGGAAATACTGTTCTAACACCTGCAAATGTAAGTCACCGTTCATTGAAACATTCTGTGAGGAGAAATACAAGCTACTTCTCCCCATAAAACCACTAAAAGAGCACCAGATCATAAATGGTTTGGCTTTTTCACAGTTTTCCAGGTGTACTGATGGTCGTACCTGCTGACTCCGTGTACACCTTCCCCTAGCGCAACTCACTTAAGCACAATGGAATGGGCTTTCATCACACCACATGACGTACGCACTGTTCTGGTGTCCATGGGCCAAATGTAAGTGTAATTTGAAGATGACCCTTGTGCATTTTTCTGGTATCATGGCTGCAGGAGATGGTGTTGGATGATGTGGTGTGATACATTCCCAGGACATCGGAGTAGTTTCTTTTTCTGTCTGTTTCTGCCATGCTAAGGTTCTTTAGTACCTCTCGCCTCTGAAGAGTGTTTGGGACCTTATAAGTCTTTTGTCGTCAACCAGAACATGGATATAATGACAGGGATTGAATTGCTGGCAGACCACTTGGTGTAGCTTTCAGTCTGCAATGTCACACTTACTCTCTGGCAGTTTCTTTAACAGGGACCTTTTTTTCTTCTTTTAAGGGAAGTATTTCGACTTTTTCTTAACTGACACGATCTTCCCACGCATCTTGAGCAGAGAGTGGGAAAAACCAGGGGGTCCACATAAAAATATTTTTAAAAACCAGGTGGACAGGGCTGGAAACAATACATCTGCATCCTCCTACGATGAACTCCATAAGCACTCAAGACTTTTGGCAGGCAGGATATGAGAGTGGGTCTAGGAGAGTCACCAAGTACTGTCGAACACCAAATGGTGAATTTCAGAAGTGGGGAAATTTTTAAAAAATAATAATTCCATATTTTATCACTATCTCAGAGAGATGAGTGTTACAATACATTTTGCGGTGGATGTAGCATAGACAGCGTGGATAGTGGGCATGAGCGCCGAAGAGGTGATAAAGGAAGGGCTGTGGCCTCATATGAAAAGAATAATGCATAAGTCAGCAAAGCAGACCAACAACAGCCACCGAGAACTATGATTTGGTGGAACAGAATGTAAAGTAAAGGTTGCTTGGAGTGATTGCATTTAGCGAGATCTGCAAAGACTGTCTGAACACCTCCTGGTTCAATAAGTTATGCTTACACAGAAAGGTTTTAGCGGAAAGACGTTGGCGGGATCGAAGCGATAGAAGTTAGCGAACTTTTAAATGAGGCAAGGATGGTGAGACAAGAGGAGATTGAGCGAGGTGCGGCGTAAGATGCGAGGTATTGGTTTAAGACGAGCGGGAGAAAAATGGGAAGAGTTCAAGGAAGCTGTGTCTAAGAGCGCCAGGGAAGTGCGTGGTATGAAGAGTGGGGAAGAGAAGGAAAACTGAAAGTAACTGAGTGGTGGAATAATGGAGTGAATATCTGATTACAACGGGAAAGGTATTGTATGAGCGGTATTTGCGAGGTGGGAGTGGACAAGAGTGAGAAGAGTAAAGGTGAAAAATGGCATGAAGTTAAGAGAAACATACTGAATAAAAAGACAACAATTGAGGGAAAAAGTGAAAAAAAATGTTAAGGAGTTTCAAGGAAAGTAACAAGTTTTTTTTGGGAATAAGAGGGAAGGTGGGGGAACTGGAGAACAATTGGGGAAGGCAGTAAAGGGAGGACTGGAGAACTGACTGTTAGAGCAAGCACGCGAGGGGATCTAGCGAGAATACTTGCATGATAGAAAGAAGTCAAAGTTTGCTTCCCAGGCCAACGTTAGATGGGAAAGTAAATTGAGGCAGCCCGTAATCATGCAGTTTTCTGGAATACTGGACTTATATTTGTACCTTTCTGAAGTTCTCACGAAAAATTAATATGACCATATCAGGTGAAAATTGGTTCATGGATAAAAAAGGCCCAATGGAAACAGTAGGTTCATGAAATATAAAAAGTCTGCTGGGAAATAGGCTAATAGGGGAAAATAGGTCTATGGGGAGAATAAGTCCATGGAGGATATGTTATCATGGGGTTAAAATAATTCCAGGGGATAAAATAGGTGGATGGAGAGATGACCCCCAGGGGGTGTAGTGTGAGATAGGCTGATGTGTTAGTAAATCTTGAAATACATTGCCGGAATGAAGGAGATAATAGTGATAAAGTGAACAGGCATCACTTTAGTATACCTGACATTTCACTACTCAGGTAAGAACTCCATCCCTGCTTCTCTCAGTTACTGGCGACTGTGGAGCGGGAGGGGAAGCAAGTCATTTGTTTCCAGTAAGGCCCCTCCTGGTAAATTCAGTCTTATTTGCGTGATTCGTCCCCATCAGCGAGATTTCCCAGCAGAGAGACTGTGGCTGATACACGCCTTTGCCATAGGTGTCTGGGGGAAGGGAGGGGGATGGTGTGGTGCAGCGTGATTGATGTTGTTGGGGAGATTGGATGATGCTTGGTTGCGTGCTCTGTTGCCTTTAAGTTGCTTGCTTCTTTGCTTCGCCGGATATCATCTCAGTCTTTCTGTCTTCCCATATCTTTGCCTCTTATATCTGTGTATCAGCCTTTTATCTATATATCCGTCTATCTATCTGTATCTATCTATTTATCTGTGTGTGCGTGTGTGTGTGTGGTGCGAGCGCGTCTATATCTTTCTATATTCAGGTTTGGTTTATCTTGACGTTGTTTTCAAATAATGTTTCTTATCCCTAATAGTTAGAGTAGAATACATTTTTTTTTTCAACTAACCTTCCCTATGAAATACCCATGGCAGCTTTCCTATGCTGCTTGGTATTTATTCTCGCTTTTTCATGTTGGTGAGAGGGTTTCGTGGGAGAGAGTCTTCTTGCTTTGCTAACCTTATCATCCATCAGCTCAGGGAAATAGCTATTACATCCATCGCCCTCTTTGTAACAAACAGCCCCAAAAGCGCCATTAGATTTGTTCATGTTTGATTTCCTGTAAACTCCTTTTGTAATTCTCTCTGTCTGTCTCTCATTTCCATCTCAGAGTCAAGTCCCCAGTCCCCGCCTCTTACTGCCTTGAGCAAAAGGAATACCGCCAATAGCCTCTTTGGAAAATTTCAAAGGAATAGCATTACCGTATCCAGACAAGCGAACAATAGGCATGAACCTCACGTTATATTTTCTTTCCATGCCGCTGTTTTCACCCGCTTGCTGTGTGGTGCAAGATGACTCACACAGTATTTCTCGTTTACTGTTTCCTCCAAAATTTCACGTAGATGACAGAATAAGACAAGACCAAAACGCTTAACGACCAGCATCATATTCTAGTGCTAATCTCTTGTTACAGCTCAGCAATAAAGATGAAGAGCCGGAAATTGTTAGCCTGCTGAGAATAAAACAGGTGTGCCTTACCTTGTATAATTTCTTTTACATCAAATCCAGGGATGCAATCGAGCCCGTGAGCCACTGCAACTCCTTCTTCCATTTGAAACTTTATTTTCTTGATACAGTACTAAAAAGGACACATATGACCTTTTGTTATTGCATGCTGAGGATAAATTTTCAATAGGATCTTAATCTGTAGTTGCGTTTTCGGTGATATTTCTGAAATCCGGGGTGCACAACCTTTTCCAGCCAAAGGGTCGGTATATGTCCGAAAATCTTGAGGGGCTGCATATTTACTGTTATTATTATTATTATTTTTATTATTATTATTATTGTCAGCCTATTGTTACTGTTATCATTGTTGTTATTGTTATTGTTGTGGCTGTTGTTGTTGTACAGGGTGACCCATGAATAGCGCTACTTTAAGAACTCGTAAGTTGGTATCTTGCGTGTGATGGTGACGGCTCAGTCTCTTGGTGTAGGCGTGGGTGTGGCAGAGGGAGCAAGAAATGAATATATGATGCAGGGTAGATGTCGAGAGCGCTGACAGAATGAGCCCTTGAACACACTGGAAATCTCCCTGTAGAATGGAAAAGGAACCTTATAATTATTTTGATCATCCTGTGTTTATCTATCTATGAGAGAGAGAGAGAGAGAGAGAGAGAGAGAGAGAGAGAGAGAGAGAGAGAGAGAGAGAGAGAGAGAGAGAGAGAGAGAGAGAGAGAGAGTACACATTCTGCCAAACTGCTTCCCCGCTCATTAAACACTGGTTGCCCCACTGACCTCTAACAGCAGTAATGTAGTACCGGAGTCAGTGGCCACGACTACTATAATGAAATTCCACACTAGTAAAAATTAAATTTCAGGGGCCAATGACTGGAATAAATATAAAAAAAAACATAATATTTTCTGATTTATGGAGGGGGGGGGGCAGGAGAGGAATTGCCCAGGACCAGACACTGCCTAGAGGTCGCTGGTTGAGCACCCCACTCTTAAGTATTGTTAACAGTAATCACCAAATATAGTGTTAAAGTGAAGTTTTTGCTGAACATAAACCCAGCACAATGTTCACCCCAGCATGACCCACATAAAATTTTGGACTTGATTTTAGCACAGGTTCAAAATGCGGACACTGTGCCACTCAGTGTATGTGGCACAGATTGTAAACATATTGCACGATTGCATAATGTTTCGTCACGATTTATTTTAGCCATAGGTTTTTGTGGAGCTCCAGTCCGGTACTCTCAAAACTTGGCACTGCACCCCTTCTTAGATGCCACCTGTACCAGTTAGTTAGTTGGTTAGTTGTAATACAAGGCTTGTCTGGATCTGAACCCCGTGGATTGCAGGCCGAAGCTACCTTTCTGCCACAGTCCACCATCATCCATTAGGGGGATGGGGAGGGGACTGAGGGACGTTTGTTTAACCCGGGAGCCCCACCGCCCGTTTATATCAGTGCCACCACGTGAAGGCATCCCTCTGCAATAAGAACCACCTTAATCAGATCTTATACAGCTACGAAAACACAAATGTCTGGACTGAATTTATGGAACAGGACTTTTGGAATTTAGTTAAAATTTCCTTTATGGTCGCGTTTTCTCGTGTTTTTTTCCTACTAATTACATACGATATTAAGCTTAGAGTGAGTCATAAGAGCCTAAGAGTGTTAATACTGCTGCTATTAAGCCTTTCATGGTAGGGATAACTCTAGTAGTCTGTTCCATCTAACGCCAGCGATTTTATTGGGCTGATCCTGAGAGTTATCATACATAAAATATAAAAAAAAGAAAAAAAATACCACGAAGACTTGGAATTGAAAGAAAGGAGAATGGAGGATGAGAGACTGACTAGGAGAGTATATGTGAGGTGAAGGGGAGGGAAGAGGGGAAACCAAGAATGATGTGGATGGATGGATGGAGAGATGTAGGAGTGAGAGGGTGCGAACTGGGGGTAGGACAGCTTGTTGGAGGAGGGCTGTGAAATAGTGATTAATTTATGGCCACCCCTTTTGGGATTAAGGCGTTTGGCTATAGACAGACAGACAGACAGATAGATAGCCACAGATAGACAGATAGGTGGACAGACAGACTATTCAATGCAATGATGCCCTTCACGAGGACGGCCACTTTACTGATTCTCTCTGCTTCAATTATTTATAAACAGAGAGGCGTTTCACAGCACCAAATGGGCAAAGCTTATCCCTGTAAATCCGGAGACGCTCATTTCACTTCTCTTCAGTACTTCTTGGCGATTTTTCCTTAGCTTACGAGGTCTTTGTACAGTAAGAGGGGAGATATAACCTTCATAATCCTCTCAGTACATGATAAATCCCAAGGTGAATATTATAGTGAGAAATTTGGCAGAATGGAATATAAAGATGTACTCTTGCTTGAGAGAGAGAGAGAGAGAGAGAGAGAGAGAGAGAGAGAGAGAGAGAGAGAGAGAGAGAGAGAGAGAGAGAGAGAGAGAGAGAGAGAGAGAGAGAGAGAGAGAGAGAGAGAGAGATAGAGAGAGAGAGAGAGAGAGAGAGAGAGAGAGAGAGAGAGAGAGAATTTCTCGTGCTAATGGATTTAATATATAGTAGAAATGAAGACACGAGGAGCTTCTGTTGTTGTTGTTGTTGTTGTTATGCTTTAAACAGCTTGATGGCTCGTTCCACAAGGGTCAGCTTTCCTCCCACATGTCACACACCTTCCCATGCCACCTCTTTGACACTCACACCCACCGTCCATACTGCATAAAGGCTAGGGTTGTTTAATTCAGGGCTGGTGGCTTTACCTCATTAAGTGCCAGGATTATTTTTTTCGACCGTACAACATCGTCTGGTCTTAACCCTAATTAAATTTCAAGATATACAACTTAAAGAAAAAGAGTTACTTGAAGTTGTCTGAAAGCCTTTGACTGGTAGGATTTATATCAGTTTAGCAAAATCGTCTGGATGTGGAGGTGATAGGAAGCGTTAGGAGCATCACATTAAAGTGGTTTGGCCATGTGGAGAGGATGGAGAGTGAGAGACTGACGAGGAAAGTGTATGTGAGTGAGGTGGAGGGGGGCAGAGGGAGCGGGAGGCCAAGGATGAGACGGAGGGATGGAGTGGAGAGGTATATGAGAGAGGGGGGTGTGAGCTGGGAGCAGGGCAATGAAATGGCGGGGGACAGGGCGACATGGAGGCGATTTGTCTGTGGCCACCCCTTACGGGATTAAGGCGTCTGGCAATAGATATACACAGTCCGGTGTCAGTCTGAATAAAGTCCCCATGTGCACCAACCACAGCAAACTAGTGGATTCACTGAGTCAATCACTGGCCAAGTAGAGAAATAAAAAAAACAATAATTACAAGAAAAACGAAAAGAACAGAAACGAGAGGGGAAAAAACGTAGGCCTATTCCCACCACGGTCGGGTATAGCGCGGAAAGTGTGTTGTAAAAAGAGAGAAAAACGGAATATGTTATGCGTATGAGGTTACCAGTTTTGTGGGAAATTCTAGAGTGCCGCCTGCTAAGCAAGAACAGAGGAGCTGGAATGACAAAATTTAAACCAAACGCTGTACGGATGAAACATTTTTATATCTTTACTTCCAGATATTTCGTAGATACACAGATACACAAAATTACAGACTAACATCGAAGGACAAATGACCCTTTATCGTTCTAGTGATGCAGGTAATCCCAAGAGTTGTGCGTTAGTTGTTACTGTGGCACTTACGCTGCTGCTGTTGGTATTTCCTGGTCGTTACTGAACAGGAAATTAGTGTTGTCCACCTTAGCGAGTCACAAATCTTTAGCATAACTGACGGACTTCCACCGACGTAAAAATACAAGAAATCAACTACATACGGTACTCTGGAACTGTCTCCCTCTGTCTGTATTTCCTACTTCCTATGATCTCCAGTCTTTCAGACGCAGTGTGTCCAGGCATCTCGAAATGAACGGATCTTGAATTTGGCTCTCTTTTGTATTGTTTTTGTTTTTTCTTGGAATGAACGGTTTGCAGGCTCCTGGCCTTTGGTTCCTTCTTTCTTGCATTAAAAAGAAAAAAAAACTGGTATATGGTTTATAAATGTAAAACAATAAATGCACCATGCTTATTAGAAAATAATGATAGTATGACATGGTATTTAACTTACAAATTCGTTTTAGGCATCAAGACTGAGGTACACATTAACTATATCCAGGTTGTTGCTGGAATTCATATTTATTTTGATGTGGCCGACAAAAAGAAAGTCTCAGATTCTCCTTTAAAGGTACCCGAAGCTACCCTAGTACCGTTTTCCAGGACACACTGCACAGGGGTTAATGCCTTACTGGAAATCAAATAATAAAAACGCCCATTAACCACGTAGGAACTCTAATCAATGCACCTGGCGCCGGTGTACAGACAACAACAGAAGTTTGGCCCTGTCAGCCCGCAAATGAGCTTGTTAATCTAGTAATATTGTCTGAGATAAATTTGACAGGCATGATTTGAAAGGCTTATATTTACGAAAGGTGATCGGAGGTACCAATACAATACTTACAGATAACATTTTTTTGCAGCAGGTGGAAAAATAGTTAGTAAAATATAACAGTTGTGCACGAAGATTTTTTGGCAGTAACTCGGAGACACATATTTGCATTGGAGTTGCCAGAGAAAGTTGCATAAAACATTATACGTAGATTGTGTCTGGCACTGACGCTGAGGTGAGTACAGAATAATGGTTACACTGACAGTTAAGTCGAATCTGTAAAAAAAATTAATAAATAAAAAATAAAAATAAAAATAAAGAATCGTGCAGGAAAGGACCGATGGTATCCGAAGTTAACAGTACTGCTTGTGAGATCTCCCAAATCTAATATATTATCTTCTGAATATGCATATAGTAAATACACTCACTAACTAATGTAACAAAGTCATGTATGGCACAAAAATTAACGCAGGTATAATAGCGATGGGCAAGATCATTGGGCTCTGTCAGTCATCGGATATGTCAGATTGCTTCGCGCGAAATGTGAATAGATAGTTTTTCGATGGACTGAACATATACACTAATATATAATGACTGAAAATCATACAAGTTCGTTTCTTTAACTTAATTCCTCCCCTGTCCCCTGTCGCCACTCGTCGCTCCTGTTACGACTTACGCTCAACCATTACTCACGATTTATTGCTCTTGTCGAGAAAAATTTAAGTAAAGTATGGAAAGTAATCAGATTAAAGTAGCTGGATGAGTTTCGTTTTACCTCGTTCACCGTGATCGATCAGCAACAGGAATGGGTTGGCATTGTGATCGTGAAGAAACCCTATCCTTCAACATTTCTTGTATAACAGCTTCACGCAAAAAATTACCTTGAATATCCTCGCTTCAGATCCTTTTCCCCTCTCACCCTCCCCCTCTTTTTCACCTCCTCCCTTCCACCTGTGCCCTATTTCCATCATTTCTTCATTCCCACTCGCTCGTCTCCTCGCCTTTCCCTTCCCCACTCCACCTCCACACCTCCATCCCCATCTCCACCCCTACCCTGCCTGTTTCACTCTGTTCCTCTGGCTTTTATACCTTTTTAACTATAAGCACCTGGAGTGGATTCATCATCGTGGGCGTGTGATTAAACACAGTACTCTTAGGCATAAAACTAACACTAGTACAACAAGGTAACATCAGGGTTCTACTGTAAACACTGCTCCCCTCCTCTCACCGATCCTAATTCCTTCCCTCCTCTCTTATCTCTCTCTCCCTGTATAACATTCTCCTCCCTGTACATCTCCTCTGTATAATATTCCTTACTTTGTAGCATGTTTACTAATTCACAAGCCTTCGTCGTCTGTACCCCTTTCTATTTACCACAGTATTCCTTCTTTCATACTCTTTCTCATCAGATTTTCTCTCCCACAATCTCCCTACCTTTCTATCATGAAGCATTCTTTCAAAACAAACTTAGCGATGAGTTGCTGTTTTGTGGGGCATCAGTACTTTGACACCCTACAAGTCTTTAGCCATATGTCGATATAAGTTGTTCAATTAAGCCAGGACCATAACCAACAGACTCATTCTCATCTTCAAGCTGAAATTTTCACATTGTATTATGCTTCTTATAACACTCACTGGCGACACTAATATATATTTTTTGTGTGTGTGTGTTTGAGATCCGACCCAAGAATCTTAATGTATCAGTGTCCTTTAATTCTCTATAACATTAGGATCCCATCTACTGCACACTATACACTTTTTCCTCTAACTTGGCCCTTTAGCTTGAGTGCTGAACTATAACAACTGATTAACGCGAGAACATAGCGCTAGTTACGAAGAAGTGCTGTGGAAAGGATGTACAGTCGTAGTAATGTTTCTGTCAGCCACCGCACAACGAGAAATAAGCCACAAAAGGACGAAAATCTTGGCCAAGTTAATGTGAAAAAATTGTAGTTGATCAGCCCTTTGTTGACACCATTACCCTTTATATCATTCAGTCCGATGACACATTTCTGATCTATTCTTGCTACCTACAGACGATTTTTCTCCACCTTATGATGAATATTTCAGTTTGGAAGGGTTACACATAGCCTACCTCAACCTTTCCTTTCGGGATGTGTTCTCCAGGCTGAGGGAAAATCGTCAGGCAAAACAATAAGATAAAAACCCCATCCTCAAGCAGAAATTAGAAGGAAGGAGTCAGCTTAGGTGCTTTGTTCTGGTTATCGGCAGGTGATTAATTTAAAGGTGGGAAGCCCCTCTGAGATACAGCCTATATCGACTAATTGCTGCAGAGGTTGACGCGCGGTATGTATGAGCAAAACATGTAATAATTAATATCTGAGAACATTTTGATTTAAATTACATCGTGCACCACAAACACTGCTCGACGTAGTGTCCATCATCCCAGGGCATAGTCCACCCACTCTGCTCTACCTTCGTGACAGCCCTCCAGAACGCTTCGATTTTCTACACCCCCTTTTCACACACCTGTTGTGCGACGCAGGTAGGCGGTCGAGTTTTCTTATACGGTTTTTCCCATGCTCTCATATTTCTTGCATATTTGCCTTTGTTTTAATTGTTTAAGGTTATTACATGCCTAATATTCCCTAAAATGTTATGTGTACTGAAGGCAACTCGTTAAAACACATCTCATTTTCGAGGAACCATCATTAGCTGACGTATCCGTGGAGCAAAGTAGTTCACGGAAAGAGCATTTGTATAATCACTAGCTCTCACGCACTTCCCTCAAAACGTAGGTTAATGTCTGCCTCTCGTGTACCCTCCTTCACGACCACTGTGATTCAGGCTTGGTGACGTATCTTCGCATTCACTGCTGCTTACATGTACAGAAAAAAATATCGTAGAAAGGAAGCTATGATCCAGGATTTGTAATACGGTAATGGATTAACTTTTGCATGCATTCAGATTAGGTAAATAATCCTAGTCCATGCAGTTTCTTTATTTTCCTCTTATAATTATGCTTATAACAATGTGACATTTCGTGTTAAACAAGGTCTCTCAGTGCCCAGTCTCTGTGGATAATAAAGTTATATTTCTCATTCGACGCACCATCCATTCTTAGCGCTTCTCATGCAGACTTTTCTTTGTTCGCACTGTGGATGGCTTTCAGTATTACCTTACTTACTCTCACTCCATCTGTCTTCAGTTTAGGAATTATCTGCATTGCTAACTTATCAGCTATTGCCATACGTCAATCCCTGATCAATCAACCCT
>JAGKTI010001252.1:37356-50935 GCA_018397915.1 Birgus latro | reverse complement strand
GTCCTGGGATTGCTAGAATTTCTCTTAAGTGAGCAAAAAATGTCTAGATTTAACTTGCATATACTGAGGCAACCAAGTGGATCAGTGGATAGGGAAGGACAAGAGATGAAATTCTTGATCCTTTCAGTACGATTGCGTGTTTATTGTAGTTAATTTATCTCATCACTGGAAGAAATATTTAACTTGGGAGAGACCTCTTGTAGTTGAAATTTTTTGAACTGTCCTCTTTTTACTGTGACTTGGCCTAAACTTGAAGTCCTTCCAACCTGAATGCTGAGGTGTAACAGTAGCTTAACACGTGAAGATGATGCTAGTCACGAAGGAGTGCTGACAAAATTATACAGAGGCGTAGTAGTGTCTGTTTCTAGCACTGAACTAAGAGATGTAAGCTGTAGAAGGAAAAACTCTGTGCCAATATAAGGTGAAAGAAATATAGTGCTGCCATTACACCCACTATGGAGCTACTTAAGAGATAATTATTTCCATAGAGAATCAGCATTTTTATTTATCATTATAAAGTTTTAACAATTTTTACTTATTTCTCATCGATTCTTGGCCTTATCGCCTCTAATCCCATTTGAGAATATGTTTGTTATTGTTATAATTATTATCACTGTTTTTGGCAACCAGAATTAGTCTTCATTAACCCCTTCAGTACTACGAGTATGACGTCTATGTTTATTACTGTTAGATAATTTTCTTCAGCATACAAGTGACTTTTCCTAATGAAGCTTAACCCCTTCACTATGGAGACATCTTATTGCATTGTTTCTACTTAACACGCTTGTATTACTATGACTATTATTATTATTATTATTATTATTATTATTATTATTACTATTACTACTACTACTACTACTACAACTACTCCTACTACTACTACTATTTAATGGAAGAATTATGTGCAGCCTTCACTAATCGTTTCAGTAAGGGAGTCCTTTTGTAAACTGAAAAAAACAGAAATCTTCAGGAGAAAACATGAACAAATATTCAAGATGTCTTAAGTCTGACGTGGCCTAGTGGTTACGTGGCGATCGAAAAAGGTCTAATAATCTAGGTCAGGGGTTCAAACACTTTCCCGTCATCTGTACTGCTTAATATTTCCTTACACAGCTGAACAAAACAGCCACCATTTACGTAAAGACTAATGAAAGTGTGATAAACTCATGCAGTGGCAGGCATTAAAGTGATTACCTAGTTCCCCCCTTTTCTCCGGTTTCTTTTTTGCTTGAGGTTAGAGCATCCAGATTTGATTTTATATATGTGTAAATTTACTAACCAATATTAACTTACAAACACAAAACGTTCAAATAAACAATACGCCTTATTTTCCAGAGGGACCCCAGGATGTCTGAACCGCTATTTCCAGCAGATTACTGATTAGTGTATATATTCCGTCCTGTCGCTAGAGAAATGGCTAAAAGTTTTAACTCACCGCGTACCTCTAGCGATACCACTAATATTTCAGTTTGCCTCTTGGGTCTCCTTCAGAATGTATGTCACGTTTCCCCTTGACGTATATAATCACGATAATGATCCGTGGACAGAGAAATATACGAGACTTAGCCAATTTAGCAATATTAGCCAACAGAGGAAGGTGAGAAGCAGGTGAGGTAAAAAAAATATGGCTCGCTTTTGTCCCCTTCACTTCCACAGGCTGATACAGACCAAGAGCTTCACGTAAATAGTGTATGTGAGATTGGCGAGACGACAAGGGGAGAGAGATTTATTAAGTATGTACTCGGTAACGATGAATCAATGCATTGGCTTTTACTGAAAATTTGCACCCGGGAGAACACCTTAAAATGATGGAGTGGGTATCAGATATAGCCAACAAAGGGAGATCAATAGCTGTAGACTCCGGAAACCTCCATTTGGAAAACCTCACGTGATAGTGTTAGCCTGTACGCCGTCTAAATCAGTAAGGTGACGTCTTTTAGTCAAAATTATCGGACTTGAATGTAAAAATGATTGCGTCCTTTTTGTACCTAAGAGGGAATGGAAGTGGAGGTCACAGGACTTCACTTCTCAGATCTTAAGCCCAAAGTGGCTGTCTGTTCATAACCTTAAGTCTAATTTTTGCGTTATTTTTTATATCACTGCCAGATACATTTTACTGGATAATGAACTTTCCTTACAGTAAGACAAGCCTACTCACCATTGCAGAGGAATTAGTAAAAACACAAGAAAGAAGGAAGTGGGACGAAACGCTTATTGCTTTGATCAGTAAAAAGAAAAAAAATGGACGATAAGCTTAGTCTTGGATTAGTAATAACAAAAAAAGACGATACTCTTAAGTCTTGGATTGGTGAAAAAAAGGGAACTATATGATTCTTGTCTTTGATTAGTAAAAAAAAAAAAAATGGAACGATAAGCTTACTGTTCTTGATTTGATAAAAAAAAATGAATGTTTTGCTAACTGTCCCTGATTAGTAAATATGATGACTAACGATACGCTTAAAGTCTTGGCTTAGAAGAAAAAAGGAACATTATGCATTGTGTCTTGGATAAGTAAAACAAATGAAAGGTATACATTTTTTTCTGGATAGTTAAGAGACTGACAGGCACATAAACAAATGGGTTGACGAGGAAATTTTGAGGTAAATATAATGCACGTAGGTTATACAATATATCGGGGATGAAAACTAATTAAAACAGAGCCATATTAAAGCGACGGCATGGAGCAAAAATGAAGAAAGGAAGACCAAGCACAAATTGGAGGGAAACCTGCAGTAGGGGACCAAATTTCTCTTAAACCTTAACCTATTCTGCTTCACGTTTTCCTTTGCTGGGTAATATTCCTATACTGACTAGTGATTAGGTTTTTAGTATGATGTATTAGGGAGGAAAGTGACAGATAATCCCCCAAGTTTACAGCAAAGGGAGTAAAATTGAAGAGCTTTTTTTTCCCCTAAATGTGCAGTTTACAATTCCTGTCGACTGTTTCTATACACCTCCAGCCCCAAACTGTATCACTCGAGAATCAACTTTCTTAAAACGTTTTAGTGTTAGTTGGTAGTTTAGCAAGTTGTATGTGTGTGTGTGTGTGTGTTTTAACGCTGCTTCGAGACTGTAATGAAAGAATTGAACGTGGCTGTAGAGCATGAGGTAGGGTGGCTTGATGTGGTGATATGGTGAGAGGAGAGATTTTACAGTCTGCGTCCCTGGATTAACTGTGGACCTTCTAGTGTGGCAACAGATAGATCGATCGCTAGATAAAGTGTGTGGCTCTGACCTGAAAGTCCTGGGTTCGATTCTCGGGGCCGCATTGGTAATATATCAGATAATGCCAAAAATTTAACCCTCTGATGACCAGGGTAACTCTTCCATAGTGATCATTAAGCGACTGATTGGGCTGAGAATGTGCCATAGGAACGTGAGTGTTCATTCTGGTACTATTAACCCTCTCATGGTCAAGACAGCTCTAGTATTTTATTTTAGCCCACATTAAGCGATTTTGCTCAGGTGAGAATGAAACAGGAGCCTTAGGAGATGAGACACACACACACACACACACACATACATACACACACACACATACATACACACACACACACACACACACACACACACACAATCATTACGGGCCTAAATTTTATAAGTCGTATCGTCCTTCCTGTTGATTTCTATATACCTCACATAAGAGACACCAGTTTCAATTACAGACATACAAAGCAATTTTTTTTAATCAATTATCTGACTCATTAATTTTAGCAGTAAAACAAAGGACGGCCAACAATATCATGAACTTATTTTATTTTATCGATTTGACATTCTTCCTTCTGCTTTTATCATTCTATTTCTGTGTCTGCTCTCCTCTATTTGTGCTTCTCTCTTTCCTTCCTGTAACTTTTATCACTCCTTTTTTTTTAATTCAGGCGGCTTTGCATTAAGTGACAAGCCTAATGGTTGGTCGCCTGTAACCCAGGATACCATTTACAACGCTGGGTGGTAACCATATGACCAGATTACGGAGTGATGTGGAACCTACTATGGTGCCTCTATTACCTGGGTGAAGAAGCAAATGGGGCGTCCATCCATGAACCAAACCTCCAAATTTTTCCCCGCGCGTCGCTGTGGCGAGGCAGTTTTCCGCAAGGGAACTTTGGTTTACTGCGCGGGATGGCCTTGCTGGGACGATTATTTGCCTGTGGTTGATGGATCTGCTCGACCAGACACACCAGGGTTGATCTACTACCACTAGTGTTGTACTATTCTCCTATTACAGTGAAATGGAAGTCTTAAACAAAGCATCTGGGGGCAGTAGGCCGTTGACAGAGTTTACTTCGTAGTCACCCCCTTTATAAAGTCTTTTCCTTTTTTAAGTCCTTTCTTTTTTTTTAAGTCCTGGAACGTCTCCTGCAGTGTAACAGTTCATCTTTGATACGGCTGTGTTGTCCAAGGGGTGGGGTCGAAGTGGGGCAGGCGGCTGAACATTTCGCTCTGTTCAGCACATCAGCAAAAGTTCCCCTACAGAACACTACCAGCAGTGCCCCACCTCCCACATTTCTCGTTCCTCCCTAAACAGTAGAGAGTAACCCTCATTCTCATGCACTTTTAATGTGTGTAAATATTACTATCACATTTATAACAGTTCATGTAAGACCTTCTGCTGCTACACCAGGCAGAAAAATGTAGGCGAACTTTAGGTCATGATTGTACCTTCCCTTGTAGCTATGAGAGTTGCAGCGCTTGGCCAAACAGGGTCAGTCTATAGTCCTTTCCCTTAACCTGGCCCAAATTCCTACGCTTTTGTAGCTTATCACATGTAGCTCAGTGGCAGAACAAGACTAGGGCACTACCTCATTTCCATACCACTTCCTCGTGACTAGGAACATATTCTAGTGTCAAGCTATAGGTAAAATTCGGCAATCAAGAGGGACAGTAGCCATTTTAGGTCAAGTTAGAATGAAAACGGTGTAGTTCTGGCCTTTCTCCATATTATATTCATTTTCGTATCGAATTGTCTGCCTGTCTGTCTGTCTGTCTCTGTCTGTCTGTCTGTATGTCTGTCTGTCTCCATTGACTTCACTGATCATACTCGTCTCATTCCCGATTCGATAACCTCACGCTTTGTTCTTTCTCTCTCTCTCTCTCTCTCTCTCTCTCTCTCTCTCTTTCTCTCTCTCTCTCCCTCTCTCTCTCTCTCACCCCCATCCCTTCCCATCCCTTCCTTCCTAACCTCTTCCCCTCTCATCACTCTTTTCCTATCGCCCCTCTTTTTTCCTTCCCTTTTCCTCCTTTCCCTTTCCTCTTCTCTCCCCTCCCCTCCCCCTCTCTCATTATCCACCCTTGTTCCTTCCTTTCCCTCCATACTCTCTTTCCTACCTCTACCTCACATTCTCTTCCCTCCCCCCTCTCTTCCTCCCTACTCCCTCTCTCCTCTCCCTCTCACTTTCCCATCCCTTCTCTCTCCTCCACTCTTCCTTCCTTCCCCTGCCTCTCGCTCTTTCTCCCTTCCATCACTTCTCCCTCTCTGTCATCCGTCTCTTTCCCTCCCTTTCCCTTCTATCTTTTCCATTCTTTCCTCCTCCTCTGTCCCTTCCTTTCTCTTCCCTTCCTCCCTTTCCTCCTAACACGCCCCCATTCCTCTTCCTTAGCCCTTTTCTTCCCTCTCTTCTCTGGCATTTTTCCCTTTTCCCTTTCAATTTCCTTCTCTTTCCTATCTCCAAATAAGAAGTCTTAATTAAAATACCATTTGAATACACAAAGGTAAACAAGAAAGATATAACATTATTTCTAAGTCTCAAAATTTTCCCACACACGACACGCAACAGTCGAACAACACCCCTGGATGAACAGTGAAGTGGGGGGAACACACTTTGACCTAGAGTCTAACCACAGAAGCAAGAGGTGCCTGGTGCTCTAGTGCGTTAAGGTGATCCAAATAGACGCGGCTTGCAAGGGATGGTTGGGGTTTATTGTTAACATAATGCTACTCAGGGAAGAGTGTGGCTGGTCACCCTCGCCTGAAATGTCCGGGCTGAGTAGTCTAATCTTGTGTCCCTACGGTGATGATGAAAATAATAGTAATAGTAATAATAATAAAATGGATGGTGGATGAATGGAAACAGAGAATAAAAAGTCACTGAAATAAAGAGGGTAACTATATCAGTTCCATGTCGTATTTTACATTCTATTCCTCTTACCTTAAAACGAGTGTATTAGTCTTGGGAGAAACCTTTGGAAATGGGGGAGTTAGGCATAGAACTTATTATTCCATTCCAGGTGAGATTTCTTTCGTAATCTGAATAAAAACGTGTGGAGTTACAATAATGGGCAAAATTTCACATCACTGTTGAAAAAGCAAAAACTCTTGACACTGATGATTCACATATAGAATGTCGGTATGTTCTGGTGCTAATGTAGATTCGAACCCCTTTGCCCGACGACTTTGTTTTTATTTCAATTTTGCCGCTATTACATAATTTTGCTTAGCTTACGAGTGCACCTGTGTAGTGAATCCTCCAGCTCGAAAATCTCTCTGAATTAATGTAACCCTCTAAAGGTAACAAGAATGCAATACAAAAGTACCATATGGCAGTGAAGGCGTGAACTCTCCCCCGGTCGGGACAACTGTAGTATTGAATTTCGGGTAATATCAGACGTAGTTATTCATCTGAGTGACTCATAGGCGACTGAGTGTTGTTATTGGTACCATTAACTCTTTACAGTCGATACAACTCTGATACAATATTCCGGCTGAGAGTGAGTCATAGGAGCTAGAGAGTTGACAAAGCTATAGATCCTGTGTATAGCTAATAATCTGGATAGACTGTAAAGGAGGAATTAGTCTTCAGTCAGCAAAACTAGTACTGCTACCCAGAGCTCTGATGGAGGACGCTGAGATTTACACCCAGCTAAAGTCCATTAAGATAATCAGTTTTTGCTACCTCAGTCTTCCCCAACAACAAAATCCACTTTAGTTAATGTTACATCCACCTCCCCAAATATACTGCTGAGTTTATGTAGGCATGGGGGAAATAAACTGTGCTCAGCTATCTGAAAGGTATGAGAACGAATCGAATTTTTCTTCTTGTGACCTCGATGTTTTTACCAACGCACCACTGCCTTCCTTGACTGTGGTTCTGGCTGGTATTTCTTTGCGTCCACAAGTGTTTCCAGGCTCTACGGAACACAGATTGGACTGAACAAAGCTGCCATAGGAGCAACTTGTGTTATTACACTCATCTGTGTTCTCCTAAATCAGCATAATAATAGCCTATCAGTTATTATTTTTCATGGCCACTTACTAGACGAAGAGCTACCATCGAGTGACTCTACAATGAATGAGCAACTTTTTTTTTAATGAAGCCCAGGAAACTTTACTAGGTTGGGCAGTAACCACGTAACCAGATAGATGGCTGGTAGTCTCGTTCGTTATGTCGCTCACGTCGGATGTGGTCCATAAGTCTTTACATTCAATGGACGTCTGAGATGCATTGTTTTTATAATGCAACTCAGGGATAAAAGACTGGTCACTGTCGTCTTAAACGTCAGGATGTCAGGGAGAAGTTGACAAATCCAAGGATCCTAAGATTAATATGGATTAATAAATTATTGGATGATGTATTTATAGACTGGTATAATAAATGTGAATTCTACAGAAGCCGGACCTGAAATAGCTACTCTACAATACCAGCCGTGTTTCTTCTCCCCTTCTTAAAGAAAACTTTCACATCACTTTAGAATGTGTGTGTGTGTGTGTGTGTGTGTGTGTGTGTGTGTGTTCTTTTCATAAACTACAGTAGCAGTCTATTAGAAACATACCAAGACCTGACTGCTGCAGATGGTACAGTCTTGCCATCTCGCCCTGTCAAGCTGATGACGTGTCTTAATGGCTATTCTTGCTACCTCCAGATGATTTCCCTCGCCTCGGTGAAATTTCGTATTTAAGATATGAATGAAGGCAATGCACATCCCCTCCACTGCAGTAAAGCTCCTACTCTGAATAAATACGGAAAATAATATATAAGAACACATCCTCAGGCTAAAGGAATTAAACACTAAAATAAATAAATAAAGAGGAAAAAGAGGAGGAATTAATTTAAGCCCGTTGACTACAAGAAGATCACTGACGCTGACAATAATTTTTTTGCTGACTCGGAGTTTGTTTACGGTACGACCTGCAATGCTCGATGTTGCGTCCTCATCCCCTGTTGCACTGCAGGGTAAACAGGAACTTGGGGCCAATAACCTGAGTCCGCCAGTCTGATCGGCAGTAAAATCAAGCTCGTCTCTTCCACCTGCGAGTTGGACATGATATGAAATGCATCACCACCTTACCTGCTTATCGAAAGGGTTTCAAATCTGCGGGACCCCGGCTGGTATTCGCGTAACACCTCATCAGTAGCGATTTATTTTCGGATATGGCTAACATCCTTTTGTATGTTGTTTATGTAGAGTACGGTAATAAGGGAAAGATTTATGTAGCACAGAAGAGGACAGTGAGATGTTAGGGAGCTTTTTAAACCGACGTAAATACGGGCCCAAGAGCATTTCCTAATCTGAGTGACGTCTGGCTATGGTACTCAAGGGACGAATGAAAAGGCGATTACCAAAGCATTAACAGTAACCAGTACCTCAGTATCCCATATTCCGGTATCTTCGGCCCGAATTCAGGATGACGATTTAAACTTCGGGTCTGAGGCTGATTCAAACCACGGATTAGAGATTATTAGCTCCCGGATTATAGGCCCGGGTTTAGCCATATTAAACTAGCTGGATTAATCACAGACAGTTCAGGAATCCGAGTCTTAAAACGCGGATGGATTAAATCAGCTTCCGCAATAATAACCTCGCTCTGAATATCGGTGAGCTGGGATTATGCTGTTCAGGGTTTAAACCAGGAATCGGGTTCAAAACAGAGACTTATAATATAATATATGGTAAATGAGGCAGGACTCAGAGCACACTGGTTTAGATCTCTTCGTTCTGTTTCAAATGTAAAGCTTAGCCAGAGACTAGATATTTTTAGCCGTTAATCCTCTAAGTTCGAGGACGTTTATTAATTTCATTATTAACCCTTTGAACCTGTGACGGCATTTTTCTTTCTTTTTTCCTCTACTAAACTTTTTTTTCTTTTTTTCTTTTTTTTTGGTCTAGGATGGTCCTGGTGTAATGGAGGTGTTTATCAAGGCTTTATCTAACCGTCTTAGACTAAGGGGTTAATTTTCAGCTGCATAAAATCGTGAGGAAAAAGCGAAAAAGAAAAAAGTTTACTGAGTTGTATCTCCAGCTGACTTTATTCTGCAAACGGATGAATTTTTGTTTTTTAGTGGATGGATCAGATGTCAAATTCATTAACCCCGTCTGTACTCAAGGATCTCTCTAAATCGTGGAAAATCACCGGTGGCAATCTGACGGAAATAAAATACGTCGTCTATATGAAACGGGTGGACTCTCAGAGGGTCGTCATCTTGATTCAGAGGGATCGAGTGGAGAGGTGTATGAGAGAGGGGTGTGTGAGCTGGGAGCAGGGCACTGACATGACGGGGGACAGGGCGACATGGAGGCGATTTGTTTGTGACCACCTCTTACGGGATTAAGGCGTCTGGCAATAGATAGATAGTGTAACCTCTTTCACAGCTACGTACAATGCACATTACACACTGATAACCTCGTGTGTCATTGTTACAAATTATATAAAACATTAATTACATAGACAAGAAGGAGTACTCAGAGGTGTAACCCTCTCACCATCAAACTGGCTTAAAGACGGGACATTTGAATCTGCCCTGTGACAAAGGATTACAGTGGAAAGAAAACAGCAGCAGACCTACCTTGAAGTTCAACTATTTGTTCTCAAAATCCTATTAGTGCATCTTTGTCAGTCTCTCATTAAAGGTAACAGACAAAATAAACCGCCGAGGAGGAAACGTTAAGGAACCTTTTTATCCCACGGAGCTCATTCCCCCCCCCACGTTTTTGTTGTTGTTGTTGTTTATAGCACATTTATGTTTATAGCACATGTTGTATGTTTATAGGTTCACATTATAGCACATGTTGTATGTTTATAGGTTCACATTTAAAAGCTACTCACAGCACACAAGGGAACGTGAAGGTTTTATGGGCAACTTATTTCACTATGAAACAAGCCCCACTAACCTCACACGTCAACAAGCTTACTAGTAGAGTTCATAACGCTTCTTCCTAGAGATTTAGTTGCTTAGCACGTCAAAATAGCATCATGTGTTACTAGTGCAAACAGTATCAATATCCAAAGGACTTAAATGAAATGGAAAAGGATGTAATCGCGCAATATACAAAAAATAAATCGCTGAGGAAAAGCTGTTAAGAAATTTCCAAGGTCAACGAGAATAGGACCCACACCCAACTATGTCCATCAGTTAACCGTACTTCTCTTGGCATCGTCATGTGGAGTTACAATCAATATAATTTCATGATGATTTTCCTGAGGTCAGATTGGTGAGGAATCCACCTTCTGCTGTCAATGTCGTGCACAGCATGCTTGAAAACGAGATGAATTCTTACCTGAAGCGAGTTATTAGTCAAAGGTACACTGGGAGAGAAGTCTGACAGTTTGACGATGATGTGTGTGTGTGTGAGGACTGATCGACACCCAACATCCAGCAAACTGACTAGGTGTGTCTCTCAGTCTCTGCTACCTGTGTTTACAAAGCGGAGATATCTAAACATGATATAGAGCAACGTACTCAGTTCCATGTGGATGACGACCTATGCTGTGTTTTACTGTGTGGTTCAGTGACAGACACATCAGCTGGTAAGAAATGCAGCTCCAAAGGTATCATCAAATTTCCCTTTCAGATTTGGAGTAGTCTTCCACCTGCTTGTACCGCTTCTTTATTTTTGGTTAAAGGAGTTATTACGATGTCATATCCAACATGCTCATTTCAGCGACAACGGTTTCTTTATTTCCTCAGAGTGAGATACAGATGTGAGTCACGGATATTACGGTATTTTGTCCAAGGGGTCACAGAACGCAGGGTAAGATGCAGATGAGGGACCACCGATATTGCCGAAGTTTGTCCAGGGGGCCACAGAAGGGAAAAGTTTGGGAACCACTGTCATAGTCTTTGTAGCAGCTATGTCAGTGGGATGGTCTGTATGTTGCGGTCTTCTCTGTTGTGTGCTGCGGGAACGGCTCAGGACATTCTGGCATATTGCGTGAAATTATTAAATCAACTGGGCAATCGGTGGAAGTAAGACAGAAGACACTTTAAATGTATGGAAATGGTTACGGGAAGCAGAGAGTGATGCCGGGTAGACACAGGCAACAATGAGTGAGCCGCTACTGCAACACACAAGAACTGGACGTAACCGCAACACACAAGAACTGGCCGTAACCGCAACACACGAGAATGGCCGTAACCGCAACACACAAGAACTGGCCGTAACCGCAACACACGAGAACTGGCCGTAACCGCAACGTACAAGAACTGGGATGCAGAATATATGAACCACGTTTATTTTGCACACTACACCCAAACATCCTCTTGCTTGCAATTTCAGTCTTTAGGTGGACATAGTTTCCATCTGAATCACTGTAGAGGCTGTAACTGTTAACTATGCAGAATAAAATCGTCGAGGTAGGGGTTACACAATCTAAGCTCGTAGGCAAAGAATCTTTCGGCGACTCTCTCTCTCTCTCTCTCTCTCTCTCTCTCTCTCTCTCTCTCTCTCTCTCTCTCTCTCTCTCTCTCTCTCTCTCTCTCTCTCTCTCTCTCTCTCATGGTACGCCTAAATATTCTGCTGTTGCTGTTAATACCTTTCTAGAATATCTACATAGTCATCATCAGTCAAATGAAAGGGGTTACTAAGGAACAACAAGTCGCTAATGAAGAGGTGTAACGAAAACTTCTAAGTCCAGGAGCCATATTGTCGTCAGATTTTTAGTCTCACAATCACCTTTTCCTTACCATTTTCTTCCAGAATTTGGCACACATAAATTATCTCTCAGGACTGTTATCTAACTTAGGTAACATTCGCGAGGTTATTATTGTGAAAAAGATACTGTAAAACTCCGGAAATGTCTCCCTCTGTCTGTGTTTCCTACTGCCTACGACCTCCAGTCTTTCAAACGCAGTGTGTCCAGACATCTCAAAATGAACGGATCTTGAATTTGGTTCTCTGTTACCTTGTTTTTGTTTTTTTCTTGGAGGGAATAATCTTGCCGCCTCCTGGCCTTTGGTTCCATCTTTCTTACATAAAAAAAAAAAAAGATGTAATATATCGGTGAGCAAGGGATGCTACGAAATAAAAGCTCGTTGTCACAGGAAACCTTGTATAACCTTTTAAATTGCAATATATTCTTCACAGTAAGAGTTAATTATTGTCGATGCTATTATTATCTTTATACGACATTAGCATAAAAAATAATAGACAAAATAAATCGCTGAGGAGCAGGCGTTACGAAATATTCCATGCGAGAGAGAATACGGTCCTCGCCTCTATAATCCATCAATATCCCACGCCTCGCCTTTCACAAGCTCAGCCTCCTTCTCATTATCAACAGCTGACTCTGTTCTCTCTCTCTCTCTCTCTCTCTCTCTCTCTCTCTCTCTCTCTCTCTCTCTCTCTCTCTCTCTCTCTCTCTCTCTCTCTCTCTCTCTCTCCTTGTTCCTCTTCCATTTGGTTTTCCTCCGGTATTTTCCTTTCCTCTTGCTTTATTGTTCATCGATTCTCTTTACACAGCCGACACTTCCCTTTTCTCAGTTCTCTCTTCATTCTCTTGCTCCTTCCTCTCATTCTTCTTCCTTCTCCTTTCCTTTTCCTCTTCCTACCCTCTATACTTCTTTTCCCTTTTTATTGCCTGCTCTGCGAGGCGATAGTGTAATTGTCTGCTTCTGTGTGTGCGTGTGTCTGTGTCTGTGTCCGTGCCTCTCTGTTGCCAAAATATCTTAAAATCAATTGGGCAAACTGCATCCAAACTTTGTTGGCAGTAGCCCGGGATACTTGGCTTGTTGGTTAATAATTTTGGCGAAGCTGCAATGACATGCCTTCTATTGGCAGAGGATTACTGATCTAGTTTTAAGACACGAACGCAAAGAGATACTGAAACGCAGTGGGCGAAATCCTAAGACTTTTTTTTTTTTTTGGCGAAACTGCGATCCTGTGCCCCCGATTGCCAGAGAATCACTGATTTATTTATTTATTTATTTATTTATTTAATTATTATTATTATTATTATTATTATTATTGTTAATATTTTAGTGATGGTGGGCGATATGCATTCGTAGGCTAATGCTTTGGCTTTTATCTCTGTTTTTCAAGTTATCCTTCTTCTCCCTACCTCTCCTGCTTCCCAACATCCCTTTCCTCCCCCTGTTCTTTATCTCCTTGTTCATTTTCCTCCTTTAGCTTGTTCTTCTTCCCTGCTTCTTCCTTCCTTCCTTCCTTCCTTTCCTCCCACTACCCTTATGCCTCATCCATTCTCCTCTTCTTCCCCTCGTATCCACTTCCCTCCCTCACTCTCTATTCGTCGTCATTATTTTGGTCGTTCCCTTTAATGTGTTCTGTCCCCTACCATTCCTACTTCCTCCTCTTTCTATTTCCTTCCTCTCTCTCTCTCTCTCTCTCTCTCTCTCTCTCTTTCTCT
>JAGKTI010001252.1:0-30341 GCA_018397915.1 Birgus latro | reverse complement strand
TAATAATAATAATAATAATAATAATAATAATAATAATAATAATAATAATAATAGTACTGAAGTAACAGTAGTAGTAGTAGTAATAGCAGTAGTAGATCAACCGTGGTTTGTCTGGCCAAGCAGACCCATCAACCACAGGCAAAAAAAACCGTCCCTGCATGGCTGTCCCGTTCACTGAAGCGATATTTCCTTGCGATTGACAGCGCCTCGCCGTGGCTAAGAAAGATTTTTCGAAGTGCAGAGGTTTGAAATAGCTAAGTTGAATAAAATCGTCTGTACGTTGCAAGAATAAACTAGACAAAGACGTCATTGTAGTGGGGGGTTATAATTACGGTAAAGTCACCATCATCATCATCATCATCATCATCAAAAGAGAGCCAGAGGATGAAAAAAAATCTTGACAATGAAGTGCTAACCAAAGACTGCCCAGTTAAATGAACCACCCTCTCATTCCCTTACGATTCAAGCTTGTAATCTTGTCCCACCTGATTGGCAAAAAGAGATGCCATTCACTCCGCATGAATTCAATCAGCCAGCTAGAACGCTTCTCAGTTCCTTAGCCTCATTAACTCCTATACCTTTCTTCCACACACACTCATTTACCATATTTATCCACTTTCTTGGCTTAGCACATCTCCCCACACCTTCAAATTCGCTCAGAAGTAACTTTTCACAGCTCTACTTACGCCCATTCACTCCACGCGCCCATCCCACCTGAGCACACTCTCTTCAGCCCTGGTATCCACAGACTGTCACCTTCTCATTTGCAATATTTCTGGACCAACGTTTACAGTAACTATTTTTTCTTATTACGAATTGTTGCTCCGCTCTTTCCTGTACTGGGCCAACTAAGGCTACTGATAACTTACGCTAAAAAACGACTATCCCTTTAAATATATAAGTTATAATGTGATAATAGGCCACAGAGAATGAATAAATACAGCAAACGGTCATCCCACTTACACGCTTCCACTGGGGATAATCACACTCGTCAGCCTGTACTTTATCTTACTAGACCTTGCTTGCTATCACTCTGTCACTCACACTCGCTCGCTCTCATCCGGTGAGGACGCTCTCTCATGGTAACAGAATCATCAACGTGGCCAGCGAAATGGACCACTCCTCTATTCACTCATATTCAAGGCTTCAGATTTCTCGACTTCACTCCAACGACGAGAGCGGATTAATTAGGCTGAACAGGATTTTTTTTCTTTACTTCTTTTGTACGATGAGTTTTTATTCTACTCCTCCAATTTAACTAGGCCGAGATTTTCGACCCATGGCAATTAATTTTCCGCACCTCGATGGCAGGATGAGATAATACTACGGCTCTGTATCCTCATCATACCACTTCTTCGTGACTAACATCATTGTCTCGTGTTAGTCTACTGTTGCAGCTTGGGTAGCATGGAGAGGTGGTAAATTTACGCCTAGTTTAAGGTAACGGAGTATAGTTATCTGAGGTGATTAAGATGAGAGGATGGTCTCTTGTGGTGAAGGGGGATTCTGATGCAAAATCCCTCAAGGTGAATAAAATCATCCATAGACACAAAATAAAAAAATAAAGAATAAAAAACAATGGACATTCGAGCTGTAAAATGTGGGGATTAACGCGAGGAGAGAGGCTTACCCAAAGTACTGCCAATTATCGGCTTGGTCTAATTAGCCAGTCTGACAAAGATAAATAATTATAATCCGTTACTGTCATCACACATTGCCAGCTCATTTATCATCAGAGCAGGGAGTCAGCTGAAATATCTAAGTGTGTGTAATGGCCGTCAGAAATATCAAGCTAATATTATTAAGCATGAAAACAAGAATTCATTTACTATATCTAATTTCGTGCAAGTGACGCTAGAGACTTTAGGCTAATTTTCTTTAACATGGGAGCGGGAAGTCAGTTGCAACGTGTAATTTTATGCATTTATTCAGCCGAGAAGAGGGTTAAGCTAGTGGAAGTGGGATTACGACTGGCTTTGAAGGATTCACTGGAGAGCGGCGGAGTGCAGGGGCTGGGAGGAGAAAAGGAAATTAGAAAAGAAGGAAAAGATATAGAGATAACAGGGTTGAAGGCAATGGAAAATTCTGATTAAACTGAAAAGCAGATAGAGAATGGGCTTGCAGCCATTTTAATATGGCAGTGAATAAAATGGTCGTCAACATGCAAACAATCTGTAGAGCATTTTATATATTAATGTATTTTATATCGCCCGCCTTTACCAAGGCGGAGCGATAATGTTTTTCCCTGCTTGCATGTGTGTGTGTGTGTGTGTGTGTATCTGGTATCATTACACCTCATGAACGGCTTGAGCTATCAACATGAAACTTTCAGGGTATCAAGGTATGGCCAAAATCTTGAATGAGTTAAAAAATGGGCACTCTGAGTCAAGGTCAAGGTCACCAAAATGGCTGCCAAAGGTCAACTAGTTTTTATCGCCCGCCTTTAGCACCAGTATATCTCATGAACGGCTTCAGCTATCAACATGAAATTTTGATGTAATTTATTATGGATTGGCTTCTTGTGAAACGCGGTGATTGAATTCCGTAGAGTTTTGCAAATTGTCTTCACCTTTGGTTTGTAAGTAGCTTGTTACTTGGCCAAAAGCATTTTTGGCAGGCGATTAGCATTCGGCTCCCGAATGCTTTTCTTTCACTTATTCATTTGTTTCTTGTAGTGTTTAGGAATGTGACGTGGAACCTAGTTTGTCAAGGACTTAATGTTGAATACGGAATGACGAATGAATGGATTTATGGCCCTTTTCATTGGACACTCGTTTCGTAGTTCTCCTACTCTTGTTTTCCTCTGCTCTTGTTTCTGAAATCCTCCCACTCCACGAATTTCATGGAGGGATGGCTCGGATGATGGATGGATGAAGCTGAACAAGTGGAGATTAACCGAGATGGAAGTTAGGAGAAAAGAAGGCGAGGGAGACTGAGAGTGAAAAATGAGATGGTAAAGAGAGGAAGTAATCCGAACATCGCGGATAAATCAAACACTTACTTTGCCGGCTGTACGAGGCGTCAGAAATGGCCTGTCTCATTTTTCTTGGCTATATAACAGAAAACCTAATACACAGAATTATAAGCAACATGCAGGGCAACTCTTCATCTCTGCTCCGGTATCCAAATCATATGTTTTTGTTGCTGTCTTCAGAGTGAAATATATACTTTTTTTTATGCGAGGAAGAAGGAACCAAAGGCCAGGAGCCCACAAACCGTTCCTTCCAAGAAAAAAGAAAAACAGTACATAAGAGAACCAGATTCAAGATCCACTCATTTCGAGGTGCCTGGACACACTGCATTTGAAAGACTGGAGATCATAGAAAGTAGGAAATACAGACAGAGGGAGACAGTTCCAGAGTTGACCTGTTGCATAAATGAAGGACTGGGTGTAACGGTTAACTCTTGCATTAGAGAGTCGGACAGAAAAGGGATGAGAGTTTGTTGCTAGACAGAGGAGTATATTACCAGGCACATTAACTGAATCACGGCAGACATCCAACATATCAGTCTCAGTACAAACAGAACTTTGCATCTCATACGTGGCAGTTTCTGTGATGATAGTTTTCTGCTGTTTCAAGTGTTTCATTCTGTACAGCCCCATACATGCTTTTGATTCACTGAAGTTACCTCTAATTATTACCTATCTTTCATCCAGTCTCGCTAAACAGCATGAGTATGGAAAGATAACTCACTGATCACACTAAGTACAAACGCCCTGATGTAGCGGCAGGTGTGAATATTCAGGATTTACGCTTATGAGGACACTGACACCAACAAATCAAGGAGCTAATTCACCTGTTACCTTACTGTTTCGAAGATCGTTAATCATTGTGTGTGTGTGTGTGTGTGTGTGTGTGTGTGTGTGTGTGTGTGTGTGTGTGTGTGTGTGTGTGTGTGTGTGTTTTGTTGTACTGCTATAAATTGTGATCACTGTTTCCCTTTCTTGAAACACTGAATATACTTTCCTGACAGATGGCACCACCGTCAGCATTAGTCAGCTTCAGTCAGATGGCTTGTCGCATCGATTTATTCTGGTTCCCTCAAAAAGAATAATAATAATAAAAATGATAATAACAAGCTCACCAAGTCTCTCTTAATCTAAAAAAAATCTCAGGTGTAACCAGAACACAAAATAAACGACGCCACCTCACTCTAAAAATGATAAAACATAAGCCTCATTAATCTACCTGAAGATCATGAGCCGGATCAAGGGTAATCACTGCATTCCTGTAATCTGCTTAGCGATAATGAATTCCAGGCATTAATACTCAAACCCTTCAGCGGGGGAGCGCGATTTCTGTGTTTATTCCGAGCGATTGTATTTAACTTTAGGGCAAACTTTTCTAACTCATGAATCAGAATTATGTGCAGTACTGTGTGTGTTTTTCTGTTGCGTTTATTTACTTCTTTTTTCCCCCTCTTGTAATGCCGTGTTCCCTTTTTGTAATCAGTCTTATATTTTCAAACCCGTATATGCTGCAATATATCTCTCTGTTTGGCCTTCACTGACAACAGTCCACAGGGTTAGGGCTTATACTGCATGGTAAATAATAATAATAATAATAATAATAATAATAATAATAATAATAATAATAAAAATAATAATAATAATAGTAATAATAATAATAATAATAATAATAATAATAATAATAATAATAATAATAATAATAATAATAATAATAATAATAATAATAATAATAATAATAATAATAATAATAATAATAATAATAATAATAATAATAATAATAATAATAATAATAATAATAAAGTCACCATTATTAATCCCGTCAGTACGAGTCCTTCGTGAATTAAATGAAATCGTTCGGTGATTTTAAGACTAAGCTTTTGTACGTTATTTATGAAGTGTATGGCAATGTTTGAGGGATTTATGTATCATGTAATAGGACAGTAAGGTGCAACACGTAAAATAAATCGCTTAGGAAAAGGTGTTACAGAGCATCCGTAACCGAGGAGAAAACGGCTCTAAGGGTCGTATGAATTAAACTGAAATCGCAAAGTGGGATGCATCGTAAATTTTTTGCGATTGTTTTTGGCGTATTGACGACTTTGGAACGTATCTGACCTCCCTGTGCGCTTGCTGACTGCATTCTTTAATATGGGATGCAGGCTGACCACACAAAATAATCACTGGCGTTCCATAAGTGACTCAAAATTTAGGGGCTTGCGGTTCGCCTTGCGATTTGTGGTTTAAGCATACGACCAGAAAATATAAAAATACTTCATTGGATTTAGTTCATAATCCCTTGGACACGATAAGTTTTCCCTAAGCCGGATAAAACCTTCTCATATATTAACAGTAAACTGAAAAACATTATCGTAACTAGAGGGGCGCTCACTGAAGCACCTCTCTCCGACAAGGGCAACGCAATTTCCAAACCACTCTTTATAATGGGTTAGATTTTCTCATCATTGATTAGGGTTTCGCAAAATGTTTTCCGGATCCAGAATCTGTAATACGACCCGGATCGGTCCCAAAAGTTAATCGATTGTTCCCTGGGACATGGGCTATCTACCCACCAAAATTGATCCAAATCTCTCTTTTAGTTTTTGAGTGATCTTGCTAACAGACAGACAAACAAACAGGGGTGAAAACATGCCCTACTTTTCGGAGAGAATATGGAGGGTTAAGGGAGACTTCTAACCCTTCAGCTTATGCCATTTCTAAGCCGTATTAATTCGTTTTGAGGAAGAAATAAGCAAAACCCATCATCGCTCTGAAAGGGAGAAGCAGCGATTTCAAAGTGTCTCTGGGGATTGTGTTATATATTTTCCTTAGCGAATTTCTCCTGCATATTACACCTCAGTACCCTTTATGAAACCACTGATGCAAAAGCTGTCGAAAATGAAAATAACTCAAAAGACATGAATTATAACGTTATGGTACAATATGCAAACTAAGTCGCCGAGAAAAGGTGGCACGAAGTCTTGAGTGTCTCATGGAATATAATCCTTAAACTGATTATGTGACTGATCCCGCCGAAAGTAGGGACCAGAATTTCAAAGGCTTAAAAAAAAATTGGATGGAAGCATCTAATATATTAAATCCCGCGCGCGCGCGTGTGTGTGTGTGAATGCAGACAAAACTGGAAAAAGGATTTTGATTAAACTTGGCTGGATGGTTTGAACTGGGTTCCAGATGGGTCACTTTCAATTTCAGATCGATTAATATTTCCTGACGGAGCATTTTGACTTCTAAAATTGGTTCCCATTGGTGTTACAATAGGAGCACGTGGAAGAGGTAGTGGGGCATTTCTGTGGAGTTTCATGTCTGTGGGGAGAGAGAGAGAGAGAGAGAGAGAGAGAGAGAGAGAGAGAGAGAGAGAGAGAGAGAGAGAAGGAGGATGGATGATATTACCCACCAGTGTCTATTCCTTGATGCTACGATCAGACGATTTTATTCAGTGGAAAATGGTGGTGGTGGTGGTGGTAGCTGTGATGATGGTGGTGGTGGTGGTGGTGGTAACTATGATGATGATGGTGGTGATGGTAGTTGTGGTGGTGGCGGTGGTGGTGGTGTGGTGGTGGTGGTGGTGGTGACGGTAGTTCTGGTGGTGCTGATGGTGTTGATGGTAGTTGTAGTACTGGTGGTGATGGTAGTTGTGTTAGTAGTAAGCAAAAAGCACCCTTCAGATTAAAAATAAAAAAAGCCGTATCCGGTTGCAGCGCCTTAACCCGCTAGATCGTCCTGCACTTGTCCTCAGCTCTCACCACACCACCACCACAGACACTGCNGGTGGTGGTGGTGGTGGTGACGGTAGTTCTGGTGGTGCTGATGATATTGATGGTAGTTGTAGTACTGGTGGTGATGGTAGTTGTGGTAGTAGTGGTGGTGATGGTAGTTGTGGTTGTGGTGGTGGTGATGGTAGTTGTGGTCTAGCGGGTTAAGGCGCTGCAACCGGATACGGCCTTTTTTATTTTTAATCTGAAGGGTGCTTTTTGCTTACTACTAACATAGAGCCTCTAAGAACCTCGAGCGACTGACCGTTCTCGCCTTATATGAGAGGATTAAGTACAGTATCCCGGGGTCCCTACAATCGTTATCGGACAATAAAGGACTGGATGATAGACAGATACAGAGGGATAAAGTATAGAGGCAGAACTCATTTACACCTTTCGCGAATTGTGGTGCTTGGTGGTCTAGTGGTTGGAATGTCTCAGTCGGAGTGAAATGGGGCTTCCGATCCCCATTGAGTGACTGGAGAGATTTCGATCCTGTAAAGCAAGGGAAGTGGGCTGGTCATAAGTGCTTAAATGTACTGGACTAGCGCAGCGTAAACTTGGGTACCACCACTTCGAAAAGGGAAACATGAGACTGGTTGTTACTTAAAAAAAAGAAGTATAAATTATTGTTCGTCTCTGTATGAGTATTCACTTTAACTCATGACTTTCTCACACACACATGTCACAGTTCTTGGCATCAGCTCAGTGTCCACCTAAGCTCATTAACATCACTTTGAACTACCCATCTCCAGAAAGAAAGCCTGATGAGAGCTTCCTAAGGTGATAAGCATAAAGCCCTTTTAAAAGTAACTGAAGAACGCAAAGGTTAGATTTATGCCAGTCGAATACTGAGGGTCGTAGAAGTAGATTATCAAATTTGATAAAGTCCCAGTAGTCTTCTAAAATACGACCAGCATCAGTCTATCTGTCTCAATGTCTCCATCTGTATTGGTGAGGGAACAAGGGTAAAGGAGAGACAGACATAGCAGAAAATAGACACTGGAATAATTTTACGTGAGAGAAAAAGAGAGAAAGAGATGGGTGCTTATGTTATGTGCTTATGTGTGCGGTATAAGTAGGTTTCTTTCGTGGTCACACATACTGATGCCCCTATTTCAGCAAAGAGAGAATTATGAGGAAAGTGTCAGTAATAATGTAGCATTTAGACTTTTAAGGAAAACTATTTTGACTAAACAAAAGCAAAGGTTTCTGTGATTTTTGTAAACAGTTCTTATTTTGAACCAGTGGACTTTAATGATGTAATAAAATCTTTAAATATGTATGTATAATTAGGCTCACTTTACACAATATTATGATGACTCAGTGTTCAGTGCAATGAAAACTCGTACTGATGCCAAGTAGTGTCAAGTACTGAAATTCGTCTCAATAGAATAATGGTGTACAGTCGAGAAAAAAGTATAAGTACACACTTCACTCGAATGAGGACACCACAGAAAATGGTGGTTGCAGACTTTTCAAGGATTCTTCCCCGTGTTAACAAAGGCTGGTTTGTTAGGGGTGCCATATATTTATCGCCTGCTTGGCATTTCCTAGTCGACACACCCAAATGGTATTCTTGACCTCGGAACATCACTAGCTATATTGATTATATATGATGTCATGGAACTCTTCTTGAGCTATTTTTATTTTTTGATAGTCTACTGTTTACGTTTATTATCGTGAAAGGGATGCGTTACTCCTCACACGTCTTCTGTATGACTGTGATTCATGGCTAAATACAACCTCAGTTATTTACTAAAACTATATAATCGTTCAGTGAAGTTGGTACTGGACGTTTGATTTACTTGCAATGATGTTTGTTGCATCGTGTCTGGTAATCGCCCACGCTGTGAGTTGGATAAGCTGAAGCAACGTTAATTTTTCTTTGGAACGTGATATTAAAATGCTGGTGTCAGTGATGATCCTATATCGTTTTTAGTGCACACAGTTATTGATTCTAACACTTGCATGAGTAAATTACAGTGAATGATTAATAAAAGACGTAGGCTAGGTAAAAGTAATCATGAAATCGGTAAAGCACGGCATATCCGAATTAGAGTCCTCGAGTGGAATGATTTATAAACATTTCACCCCCAAATTTTCAGTACATTCTGTTTAAAAATCTAATCACACCAACAGTAAGCACCACAGACTGTCATTCTCCCTCCTCCCTGTCACCTTTTCTCACTGACTAACGAGACAGGCCAGTGGAATGGGAGGGACAGGGGACGCCTGGATGTAGAGGATTTGCGTTGTTATGCAGCTGTGCGATATGAGAGGTGATGGAGAGGGAGGCCTTCACGTGGTGGCACTGACATAACCAAAAGGATCCACTGTCCGCTTATGCTAAACCTCCTCAACTCCTTCCCTATCCCCCTAACATGAGGATGGAGGACTGCAGGAACAGGAAAAATCCAGTCTCTAGTCCACTGTATTCACGTTTCAGATGAGCCTGAGGTCATTACAACAGCTCCAGTGTGAGACAAGTGGTGGAGAAGTGACCATTTTTCAACGCTATTCGAAAAACTTAGTCTATAGTCAATAGAACATTTATTTTTAGAACAGTATACTCCAGAAATATGTAGAATTATTCATAACATATCGTCACGTTAATCAAAAGGTCAGTTTAGTTATAAAATTATGAATAATTAAGATTGTACGTCGAAAATGTCTCCTAGGTTCATATGAAGTGCTCTGTGCTAAAAAAAATTCTTTCCTGTACAAATAAGTTAATTTTTTTTTAGGTGGTTCCGCACTGCATATTGACAGAACTGTGTATGTTACGTGTGTTGTCAAGATACTGTCCAACTATTTGTCTTTCTGTCTGTCTACATATCTAGAATATATACGTCTATCTGAGTAAGGGAGTGAGCGAGCGAGTGAGGCGGGGTGAGTGGGATGGGGCGATCTGTAGCCCACTCAGAGGTAATAGGACTGGCTGGGGTTATCCCTGCCATCCCTGCCCCCCGCTGGCAATTTATGTTCCTGGATGATGTAGGATTATGGAATGGGAGAAGGAGAAGGATGAAGGAGAGGGGCAAGGATGAGGGAGCGGGCAAGGATGAGGGAGAGGGTAAGAATGAGGGAGAGGACAAGCATGAGGGAGAGAACAAGCATGAGGGAGGGGGCAAGAATGAGGGAGAGGACAAGGATGAGGGAGGGGGTAACGATGTCGAGGGCGAGAACGAAGAGGAAGTGGAAGAAGAGGATGAAGATGGAGGCAAGGAAAAGGATGAAGAAGAGGAAGAGGAGAATGAAAAGGAGAATGAGAGCTGTGAGGATGATGATGATGGAGGGAGGTGAAACTGAAAAAGAAGGATGGAAATGGGAAAATAGGAGAAGAAGGAGGAGGAGGAGAAGAAAAAATGTGAAGGGAGGATGAGGGAGTGAGTCAGTAGGGAATAGAGGGGGACGAGGAGGACGAAAATGTGAAAGGACTGAAACAGAATGAGAACGAAAAAGTGTCTGGGATGGAAGTGGAGGAGGAGGCTGAAAACAGAGTGGAGTGGAGAGGGATCAAGGAGGTAGAGAAAAATTACATACATAGAGAAGAGGAACAGGAAGACGAGAAGGCTTATAAAGGTGAAAAAAAAGAGAAAGGCGTAGAATAATTAACAAAAAGGAAGTCAGGAAGGAAGGGAAAAAAAGGAGAATGTAATAGAGGCGAAGGAGGAAGAGGAGAGGGAGAAAGAGAAGGAAGTCGATGAACATATGAAGGATGAGGGTCGTTTGGGGCTGGAAAGGAGTGATAGAATGTGTTAGGGGAAGCGGGCTAACTGAGGCAGACAGGAAATGATGAAGGGGGCAGTGTGTTTGGCTGGACTAGAGAGGTACCACGCAAAACACATCTTATCCTTTCTGTTCAGCCCTATGACCTTCTTATTACATCATTCTTACTATATCCAGACAACTCTATTTCAGGTTAGGGGAGAGATCTGGTCATTGCGGGTTCAAGAAGACTATATCTTAACTCTTCCATCTTGAAAAGTCTCCCCTAAGCTGAATATANCGTCTCCAGATAATATTAACCCATAACTTCCTGCCGTCTCCAGATAATATTAACCCATAACTTCCTGCCGTCTCCAGATAATATTAACCCATAACTTCCTGCCGTCTCCAGATAATATTAACCCATAACTTCCTGCCGTCTCCAGATAATATTAACCCATAACTTCCTGCCGTCTCCAGATAATATTAACCCATAACTTCCTGCCGTCTCCAGATAATATTAACCCATAACTTCCTGCCGTCTCCAGATAATATTAACCCATAACTTCCTCCCGTCTCCAGATAATATTAACACGATCAATCCGATATTTTTACAGCCGGGCTTGCGACACGAGACCATGTTATGATCAGCGTGTGTGCGTGAACAGAATAACTCTAACAGTTTTTATCCTATTTTAACCAAACTTAGTGGAATGGCTGTGAGACATCCAGCGAGTAAACATACAGTCAGGGTCAGAGGGCCATACCAAACGTTGACTTGGCAAATCAAGTTATTTATTTATTTATTTATTTTTTTATGCAGTTGAGACTAAACCTAGGGAAAGGGTTGAGGATAAAGCAAAAGTGAAGTGGCTCAATTATAATAATATTCAGATAAAGGTCACAGAGAGAGGTCAAATTCGATCCGTGATCGTGTAAAAAAAAAAAAAAAAAACTATCGCAGCTAATATCCGATTTTAATTCGAATGGATGAGGGACAGCAAATGTCTAAACATTTTATTTTTTAGAACAACACGTCAAAGAACAAGTCTGCAAAAACAGCTTTTATTCGATACAGACCAAATTTTGTGGAAGGATTTACGGTAAGGTAAGAATAAAAAGATTCGATTTTGAGAACAACGAGGGGGATAGGACAAAGGCCAAGACCACAGGGACAAGTCAGCTACAAAGTTTCCTATCTGGTGCGAACTAATCTTGGTGGAAGCGTTGAGGGTCAGGCAAGGATAAAAAGGGGATTCAGTTTTGAGAAGGCAGTCAAAAGTCAAGTTCACAGTGCGAGGTTAATTTTCGACCCTTGTGTCTGTGAGTGAACTGAATAATTAAAACAGTTTTTATTTTAGATGAATCACACTTGGTGGATGAGAAGTTGGCTAATTGTTTTTAAGAACGCTGGGTCAAAGGTCAAGGTCATATAGCAAGGTCGATAGGCTAGTTGATGTTACGCTCGGCCTAGTTTGGCTGGATGAAGTTTGATGTTTTAGCAACGCAGTCTTGGTCGTCTGTTTTTTTTAATAAACCAACATTATCAAAGCATCAGTCAAACCTTATTTAACTTAACCTGGCCGAACGTAGCATCAACTGGCCCAACGAGCAAGGTGAAAGCCCCCACCAATATTGCTCTTTTGTGAAGGAAATTTATCAGGGAACATGTTGGGATGGAAAGAATCTACAGGAAAGTCATAAAACACCTTACGCCGTATTTGCCCATAAGTTACAAAAGAGAAAGAAAGAAAAGCAGTCGGTGGGCCAGGTCGCTGCTCTGTGTGGGTACTCCATTTTATTTTTAATTCTGACTGCCGACACAAAAATTTTACTAATACTGGGAGATAATTTTCGTCCTGGAGTGGGTCAATATGGGCTTCGTTTAACCATTTATCAAGAAGACGTTTTCTCCCTCCAAGCTGAGAAAAATCGTGTGGAGGCAGCAAGAATAACCAACGATGTACGAAATTGGGTTCAAGTCCATGATTCTACATCCTTCAGAATCACCATTACCATCATCATCATCATCATCAACAACATCAACATCAACATCATCATCATCAACATCAACATCAACATCATCAACATCAACAACATCAACAATATCATCATCATCACGATCATCATCATCATCACATCATCAGCCATCAGTCATCAATCATCATCATCATCATCATCCCGACCTCACTTGTAATCTAAGGATGGGCAGGCACCATTATAACCCATAATATTAATAATTATGCTCTACTTGTATCATACTCGCAAAAGATCATACTTCACCTTCCCCATATTAGACAAAAGACAATGTGAGATTTACATATTTTACATGAATAGACATTTAAACAGAATCCCGTAGATTTCATTCAATCGGTGAAACAGGTGAGCATTACGTAAGAGCACTGATATCTGATTTATTTCACTGGGTAACAACACATAAATTAACTATGCTACGGTCACTGATGGCAATTAAGAGGTATTAACCAAAACAGCTGACAGGAATCTTGGTTGATCATGGCAAAGAATGGGCGCACTTAACGATGGTGATGTTAAGACGAAAGTTATTCTGTATTCATGATGATGTATATTCCTGGATGGCTAAAATGTCCCGTTACCACTAAGGAAATTATTCTTATATCAAAATGCACTGAAGTACAATTGTTTATACGATGACATGCACAGATTAGCATACTGTATATATGAACTGGCAAAAATCTCACGCTTCAAATGGAAGGAGGTATTTTCTCCTTTATTTTCTTAACATAATTAATTCTCTTCAGTGGTAACGAGACTCTATGGACGCCTAAAAAGCAAGTGATTTTTTTATAAAACTGACTCATAGTAGGTAACTTACGGAACGTAGAGTGAGATCTGCTCCTGGCTGCTGGAAAGACTTATAGATAAAACACATCCCGACGTGCCTGTAACACATCTCACCGATGCAGACACTTCCACTGGTCTTAGTCGATGGGTGCACGACTCGGCATCACAGTCATGATTTAGGGCTTTGTAACAGTACCTCTGGGATGAACGCGCGGACAAGTGGATGCTGCTCAGAGTGGAATTTGTAACGAGGTTGTATAAAGACGTTCTTGAAATTATATTATGTGGCGCCGTTCAGTATTATGATGTCCCCAAGGAGTTTTGCTCAAATCTACGCCTGTGTATTGCATGAGTCAATAGAGCAAAGAGTCAGTCTATGGTATTTTCCAATCATCCCCCAGTTAAGACACACAATTGACGATCCAGGTCCCTATTTCAGTTCTAGATGTGAACGAGGTAAAGCACAACGCACACGTAGGGCGAAGTCTGACCACCAACAACATTCGAGTGAGACTGAATAGGCCCCGCGAACCAGATGACTTATAATGTGAACCAACGCTCGAACATGCAGTAAACGGAGGTTTGTATTTTGAGTGGATTTGGTGGTGCCGTTACACTTCTGCCATGCGATTTAATCATGCATAGTACCTCTTGATATTCTCTAGACACTCATATATCAGTTACTTATGATTTAGTAATTTGCTGAATAACATACAGGGGGATCTAATATTTCAGTTGCTTAAATATTTTTCGTAACTTTGCTACAACAAACAAAGGAGGATATTAAGTTGTAAGAGGCAAAATAAATCGCTGAGGTAGCGGCTGGAACTGAACGATAGCTAACAAATGTCCTGTCGCCTCTCCTACTTTTCTCATGATTGAATTTGAAGTTGAAGAAGCAGGTGACTTTGATGACACTCATCTGTAGCCAAGTAATTATTAATGTCCGTAGTTGCAGGTTCACCAGATTGATTTTCGACGTTCATGTAAAGAGAAAAAAGGAGAGGCGACGTAACTTTTATTTGCCGATATTGCTTCACGTGAACTTTGAGCATGAATGAGCGAGAGGTCGAAGAATGTGAATCTTCCATAGCTTCGGATCATATAAGCGATGGTGTAGAGGTCGACAGATATTTTCGCCATTGTTTCTTCACACACCGGATTTGTTTTACGATACCTGACTATCCGTATTGCAACGCCCAATGAGAATAAAACAACGGGAACATAATATTTTACGACCTTCACAGTTGTAATGCTTAGTCGATGTGAAGTGCGTGAGAGCCGCGTTACCCAGCACAGGGCTACTCTGAGGAACTGAACATTAACTTAGGAGACGACTTGAGTGAATGTAAATTTACGCTATATCTTATGTGTTGTGAGGACGGCTGAGTCTGCTGGTATTGGCGTGGGTGACAGTGGAAGCAGGAAATAAGTGTTGTAGGACAGACATTAGACTGGGCCGTCGTTGGAACACACGCGACATCGCCCGGCAGATTGGAAGAGGGGAGTTATGTATGGACCAACCTATATTATCGTCTCATGTTTTCCACACACGCTAGGCCTGCAAACTGTCGCTTAGAAATATGGCTGAGACGGCCGTATGCTTCGCCTCTTCAATCCAACTACACAATTTTGCATTTTATTCTTCCTATTTCCAGACGATTTTATCCAGATCAAGAGAGGTTTTTTGAACTGAAGGGATTAGACGCAGCCTTCATCAACCACTTCACTACTACAAAATCCCTCCTGAAGCTTTCCAAAATCGTCTATTGTTACCAGGTCAATCCTTAAATCGTGGAGGGCAAGGCAAGACCCTAATTTTTTGAGAGAACGTCTGTGGTTATTAGATTTAGTCCGCTCTTCATCTCCCAATACGCGGGGAGGTCAGACACGCTCCATCTTCAATACGGGGTTCAGAAAATTGCTCGGTTTTTAGTGTCAATAGCTTGCATGATTTTGCGTCTCTGTACCACTGGCTTTATGTCTGTGATGAGCCTATGGTCTTGAATCAGCCTCGTTAGCGTAATTACTATATAATGTTGCATGTAAAACCGTAATTTATAACCAGTACGAGATAAACAATGTAATTTATCAGGAATCTCATACAAGGATCACCTACTCCACCAGCAGCCCCACCTCTGTGTTCAGGTAGTAAGGGAAGCACTCATACCAGCTTAAGATGATCCACTGGGTTTCATCTAACAGCATGTATTCAGCGCTTCAGGATATAGCGATGGGGAAATGGAGTTTATGTGTTTATTTTTAGCCCTGTACATCTTTCGTGTTTTCATTCCCAGTCTGATATCTTAACTCTGTCGCATCCTCTCTGTGATGCCTCCTAAACAGTAATGAAAGTAGTAGAATGGAGAAAGCTGGATAGAATTAAATCTAAAAAATAAAGTGTCAATATTCGTTCTTAAGCCAAAATCCGATAATGGACGTTACTAATCTGGAAAATATTGTTAACATCTGGTGGTGTAGTGGTTTAAGGCGCCAGTCGGAGTACAGGTCACGTGCCATACACACTCTGAGTAAAATCCTAAGAAGCGATTGAAGGTTTTTCTATCAGGAAAAACCATTTGCAGATCAAGCCAGCTAATTCTTCTTTGCATGATCCAAGAATACAGTGTCCAAGTCTCAGGCACCTGCATCTCATACGAATTTTGTATCAACATCTTTCTGTTTATGTAATGAAAAGGAGTATTCGCTGAGGAACAATGCATGTAATTTTAGGGAACAATACCCACTTATCTAAGAGAGGAATATAATGTTTACTGTCACTTTTTGATGGTAGTTTCCTTAGCAATGTACAGAACTTATACGAGGGAGAGCGATTTGTATTTAGAATCTGTGTGTGTGTGTGTATGTGTGTGTGTGTGTGTGTGTGTGTGTGTGCGTGCGTGCGTGCGTTTTTTTTCTCTCTCTCTCCAGTCATTCAGGTCATTCTTGTAATCAGGATCACCATACCTCCCTCCACCAATATATCACCAGCCTACATAAATAACTAAATCGGCAAATAAATATGTAAATAAATGAAATATCGATATCCACTCTCCCCAATATCAAAAGGGGTGGCCACGTACGCAATTTGTCCCTGTCTTTCACTGTCCGGCTGCCCTCGCCCCATCTCGCACCATCCTCATTCATATACTTCTCCACCTCGTTCCAGAATGTTGATATTGTTTTGTCACACTAGAAATATAATGGGCACAGTAAGATGCGCCTTTGTGCTAGCAGTAATCTCTCTATATATATATGTCAATGTGTAGAATATCATCAAAATTATTCGTCAGTCATCGTGGTGTTTTGAAGCGGTGTGGGACAGTGTTACAAATCCTCCTGTAATTTCATCGCTTTCATGTAAATACAGACGGGGACGAAAACTCTTCTATTATTTCACCTCTTTTCATTTTCCTTTGTTGGCTAATATACCCAAGCTAATAGAGGCTTGGCATTATTTCCCTATGAGTAATTCTTTTAAATATGATGCATCAGGAGGGAAAGTAACAAGCTTGCTCTTAGTGTGAAACAGATGCAGTGGAATATTAGGCGACTCCATGTCCCTCACTATGCAAACACGAGTAATTCCAGTCAAGGCTTCACGAGAGGCAGGCGGAATAGGGGGCGAGGCTTTATCTGTATCAAAGCAACCTACAGAAGCTTTCGTCTTTCCCTTTAGATCTTAAATTCAAATCTGATCTCATAGGAGGACCAGCACGTCGTATTAGAGAGGAATGGTATGAACAGACAGCGACAAAGGTTTGCGTACTAATTCGCTAAAGTTTGTTTCATTTTTAGACCATGACTGGCGCGGTCTTCCCTGACGCATCATATCAGAGAGAATCATCACTGATCCTTTCTTAGCTTCAGAGTGAAAACCAGAAGAGGAAACTGATAATCAATAGAAATAAAGTGAACGTCCAACTTTGTCCCTGAGTGCACCATAAAACTATACATATGCAGTGAACAAACGCTTCCCATAGATAAACAGTTTTGAAGCCTTTAATCAAAATATTATAATTCACAGAGAAATACAGAATGTTAACTAGTAATGGTTATGGCAAAAGCAGTCAGAAAATGAGATCCCTGTGGGTAATATTTCCTAGACGGCCATGTAACATTAGATATGGTCTTCTTATCCAAAAGTGTTCGTAGATAGGACTGAAATAGGGATCTGCTTCGTAAACTAGGCGGTTGCACTTCATAATCTGTGGGGGAGGGGGGGAAGACAAATATATCAGAACATAAATATCTGCCTTAATGACCCTCGTGTTGTTAACCTTTGAGTGAACTGAAATATTGACTAAGTAAATTTTGACCATGATTCTGAGCAGCCCGAGAATCGAACTTTGGTTTTTCAAGTTGCAGGCTGGATGTGCTAACCATTACAACTCCGGCTACCCTATACGGAAAGTCTTAGTTAGAGGAAAAGAGAAACAGGAAGACAGTTACACAGTTGACCAGTTGTATGGATGAAGGACTGAGAAAATCGGTCAACTCTTGCACTGGAAAGTTGAAGAGAAAATGGGTAAGTGTTCAGAGAGACGGGTGCTGTATGAGCAAGCAGATTTAAGAAAACAGTGATTATCGCAAAAGTGATGGAGGGGAGGGAAAGATGCAACAATGAATGGAGAAAAGGACGCTCAAACAGTTAAAGAAATGAAGGTAATTACAGGGAAACGCTTTAATTCCACCCAGACTAGAAATGATACGTGTGATGAGTACCACCCCTCACACATACATAAATACATATACATGTGCAAGAACTGTACTCCTCAAAGGGACGAATAAGACCCCTGTGCAGGCTCAAATGTTTAAGCTTAAAGGAAACAAAGAGAAACTGGAAATGTAGATATATCAAAAAAGAAATGTAAGGTGTGTGTCCTAACCACAGACATCTGATGGCTGCCAAGGTGAAGAAGAATTGAACATTAATCGTATGTGAGTTTACCGGACATCACTACCACTTCAGAAGTCTCCCAAACCTTGCTCTTTTATTGTTGGTTTCATTCTTGAACTCAGAGCTAGTTCTTAAGTAATAAGTATGTTTCAGCAGTAAACGATTAGTACTCCCAAGATGCTCTAACTCACTCTCAGCTGAGCAAAAATGTTCTTGCGCTGTCTGGAATGGAATACAAGAATTATTCCAACCATGAGAGGATTGCTATGCCCTGTTTACCTTATCCTGGCACAGATTTTCGTCTTTTTTGCAGCTGATTTCACGTAGCTCAATGGCAGGATAAAACAATACTACGGCTCTGCATTCTTTACATGGCACATTTTCGTGACGAGCATTATATTTTAGTGTCAATCCCCTCTTACAGTTCAGCATTCAAGAAGGATAGATAGCAATTTTAGGCCAAGTTAGAGTGAAAAGAGTATAGCGACATTATTAAAACTCTCAGGCTCTTGTATTCACTCTCAGAGGAATACAGTCATCTGGCATTACCCTGAGTAGAATATTAGTGATGTCCTGACCATAAGAGGATTGAAATGAGGGAGGAGAGAGATGGACTAATCCTAGCAAATAACACTCGATACAGATTGCAATTCGTGCCCGGAGAATCAGATGTAGTTAAGTCTCACATCGCCCAACTTCTCTCGTAATTCCATGGGTGAAGGACACAACTCCTTCACTCCCTAACTCACTACATGGACCCCACACGTCTCCCTGCAAGTGAAGTTTGTAAGTTACGATGCAGCGAGAGCGGCTTTCCTAAAGCTTATCACGTAAATACCCACAACTTCTCAAGACATACACCCACTGCGGGAATCACTGATGGTGCGTCAGTGCTTCTGTGGCGTTCACTACACTCCAGAAATTCCGAGAAGAAACTAGTAAGCTTCTTTCGGTGCATAAATGACGGCCTGCAAAATCATGTGAACTAAAACAATGGTGATCTATATGGTGCCTCAACAAATATTTCGTTGAGGAACATTTGAACGAAGTAAAGAATCAAGATAATGGAAATAAATAACATATCCCTCTCTGACATACTGCACGCACGCACACACACACACACACACACGCACACACACACATTCAGATCACAAACTAACGAGAAAACATAGATAGCTAAAAATCGTCACGCTTTTTATGCCTTTTTATTATCATTCCTCCAACTATCCTCGTATGTTTGAGAGAGAAAATCGCAAGGAGTGATATTTCGATTAATGAGGTACGTTATGCATCCACTGAACAAATTTATGACTAACAAAAGCTTGTGTTAGAAAATATATCTCTTCCATGAGGTGAGGGTTATAAAAATGAAATATGCAAGACATTAGTTCAATTTTTCAAGATATTACTAAGAAAAGGAACTGTATTGCACGATAAAACACCATTAATAAAACTTAGATATTCAAAATTGCTTATATATCAGTAAGCAGTTATTACTATTCAGTCAGCTCAATATATTCAGGTTTGCAAATTGCTCGAATCCATAAGCAGAGGCAAGCTACTATGCACGCACACACACACACACACACACACACACACACACACACACAGATTCATCCAATAACCATAATATGTACTTGTATATTCTTTTATGTTAAATCAGTTTCCTCAATTTTAATCACATTTACCATATGCCCCAAAACTCAGGGATAAAGTCGGCAACAAAAGTCTGAAAAAAACGTCAGATTTTATTTTCCGTCGCAGTATTTTATCATACTGACAACCTGAAAAAAAATCACCTGGGTGAATGTCACATGTGAAGTGCTGGAAGATTGTGTTGTGGGACCCTGTCAGGCATTCTCTGTGTTACTGAATATCCAAACTTGTACAGTACAGAGCGAGAGACTGACGAGGAGAGTGTATGTGAGTGAGGTGGAGGGGGGGAGAGGGAGGGGAAGGCCAAGGATGAAATGGAGGGATGGAGTGGAGAGGTATATGAGAGAGTGGGGTTATGAGCTGCGAGCAGGGTAGTGAAATGCTGGGGGACAGGGCGACATGGAGGTGATTTTTTTGTGGCCACCCCTTTCGGGATTAAGGCATCTGGCAGTAGGTAGATAGATAGATAGATAGTACAGGACTTCTCTATCTGTTTATAGCCAGACACCATAATCCCGTAAGGGGTGGCCATTTAACTCTGAGTTAGTTGTTTTAAGGGGAGGGGCAGTAACCCTCCGCCAACCCACTTGCTGACACGTAGGGAACACGTATAGGTTAGCTGTATGGTTACCACTCAGCGTTTTAACTGGTTTCCTGGCTTACAGAAAACCATTAGGCTTGTCATTCAATGTAAAGGCACCTGAAAAGGAAAGAAGCGTAATAAAAAGTGACAAGAAAGATGCAAGAAACAAGAAGAGAGGAGGGCAGACACAGAAAAAGAATGATAAAGGTAAAGGAAGTAGGCAGCACTACATCAAGTGAGTGGATGATGGTCGCCACCACTTAACCGCCACTGATATATATATAAATAATTATCAGAGTAAAGAAGCCTTTACAAGAACGGTTCACAGAGATACATATATTTTTTTTTATCATCATCAGCAACAACAGCTGCAGCTGCTTAACCGTAATTTCCACCACAGAAGCAAGATTGGTTGTTCGAAAACTGGGACAGAAATGCACAAAAGTAAACAATTATTCGAGTGCCCAGTGAAATTTACAAAACAGTTATTAACACAGTAATGAAGCCTTGGTTATCGTGACTGGACACTGCTACACAGTCAAAACAATCTGCATATTTTATTTTTATTTTCCATTTTTAAATAAACTTCTCAAACACTTATGAGATACAACCCCTGTATTAACTATAACGAGAGGAATGGGAAGCAGCCTCTGACTTTTGCGTGTTCATACATACGCCACCCATCTGTTTTAATTCTTTGTAAATTATTTTGCTTCTTCGTTACCATACCTCGCTTTCTCGAGCATTCATTATCTATTTCCAGTCATCACACACACACACACACACACACTCTCTCTCTCTTTCTCTCTCTCTCATTTATCTTCATTATCTGGCCCTCAGACTTTATGCCTCCATACTTTCCTCTTTCATAGGCATCACCCTTCCCCTCGTTCCCATTTACGATCTCACTCTTCAGCCAGTCTTTTGGACAACATACTCATATATCATCGTATTTATCAGATCAGTAACTAAACCCACTCCCATATCTCCTGTGGCCTTCAGCATTTCAGCAGTCAACTCTGACACATCTGCCGCCTTCCTCAACATTATCTTGCTTATTGCAGTGCTCACTTAGCAACATCAAAGGTTAGGGGGCAAATACCGGATTTGCTGCCCCCCAGCTTTGCCAGTTCCAATCAAATTCTTCATTCAGCAACCGGCTATTATGCTCCCTCCAGGCGTCTTTAATATCCTCACTGTCCGCCACTACCTTTCCTAAACCATTTTTCACACACTGCCCACCACTGCCACATTACATTCCAATTTCTTCTTTTCAGTGTGACCTTTGCTATCCAGTGAAAGTCTCTTGGGTTCAGAGTTTGCCCTCTATATTTTCTTTCTAACCAGGCACTTAGCAGCCAAGCATTCCTCTCTGTCACCACCCTAATTCCACTCCCGGATAACCCTTCTTTTCTCCATAACTGCCGCGGTTTCTACAAAGTCATCCTATTACCATGTTACGTTACGTCTTGGAGGGCCCCTTGTCCATCCACACACACTGATTCTGTAGCTTCCAAGAGATTGTCCATTAACACTTCTTTCAGTAGCTCCCTGTTCAGTCATCAGTCTACTCATCACGCTATATAAGGCATCACTTATTGCTTGTTTTCTCAACTTCCATATTTTCCTCCTGGATACATAGGACTTTCTTTTTCACCACCCGCTCCGCAAGCACGATGTCACATATCAGTAATTTGTGCTGCTGCAGTAAAGTATTTATTATTATTTAAAATCTAGCCTTGGGTCCCTACGTTCTTCAGGCGGAACAGGTTGAATGTAACTGAATAATGATTATGAATATATTAATAATATCAATAATGGTAATAATAACAGCAAGTGTTGTGCAGGTGAAATGGGTCCACTTCTTGCAGGAATTGCACTGAATTGAACCCTTTGTCTGTCGGCTCGAAGTGATGAGTTTTGAGCATGTTGGTTATGTGTGTTTGTTGATGGGTCCTGGATTGCTCTCAGGGTCACCGGCTAGAGGAAGTCTTCGAGAAATGACCGCCGAAGAATCATTTCTCGGTGTGGAAAAAAGTGTTGTTGTGTGTGACGTACTGCGAGATGTGGTACTTGCCCAGGAGACCGAAGCCACCCCCATGCTGTCCTCCTCCTCCGCTTCGACAGCCTCTGGGGAGTGGACCGACGACGAAGACGCAACTGCTCCAAGCCCACAGGCATGTTGGTGCTAGTTCTCTATCATGGTTTTTTTTTTCCCTTGTTTCCTATTCCACTGCTTCCTTTGGTGGGAAAAAGAGTGGTCAGGATTAATGGCGATGATGTAGGCTACTGTATGTACGAGTGTAGTAGGATATGACTGCGAATGTAAAACGTCAGTCAAGGAGGCTGTCCTTTTGCCCTCAAACCTTTCCATCCTCAAAACCTCCGTATTCTCAAGGCTGCCGCTCCCTAAAGAATATATGAATCATCCATTCCGGGATGTACCCCTGGGTCAAGGGGTACAAGGCAGACGATATCACACAGCAGGAAATGTAGCAGCAGCAGTAGCAGCAGGTTAGCCCCACGTTCATCCAGGTGCTGCCACCCTCGCCGGCGTCCTATGGGCCAGAGAAAAGGCCGGGGTAGGGGGGATCAGCGGGCAGGAGGGGGACTGGGTCGGGTGGTGGAGGGGCCTGGGCTGGTGCTGGGGCCGGTGCTGGTGCTGGGGCCGGTGCTGGTGCTGGGGCCGGGGCTGGTGCTGGGGCGTTGGCAGGTGGGGGAAGAACTTGAGACATATTTTATATTTAAAACCTATACTTTTTAATTAATAGATCCTGAGGAGTGAAAGGAAATATTTGGAAGGCTTGCAGACGGATGGGAGATGGTGTGTCGGAGTGTTCTCGTAGGTGCTAATTATAAGTGCATGTAGCAGCGAGACACGCTTTGGGATGTCACGCTAAAAGGCCTTGAGGAGACGGAGAAATGTGGAATATTGCTTTAAAGGCGTGTTTTATTTTTCTTTCCTCGTTTCTAGATCCTGCCCAAACTCATGCGTACGTAAGATGATGATGATGATGAGGATAGTATGAAGGAGGATGGAGGACGCTGGACTGTATTCTCGTCAAGACTGGGGGCTCACTGTCCTCTTCACCGTAGCTTGACACAGGTTTTCATCATTTTGCGACTTATTAACCTCAGTGGCAGAGTAATACGGTGCTGCGACTGTGCACTAGGAAGCAATAATTGGTATACCCTCAGAAGCCAAAGTTACTTGCTGTTAGTTTTGGCGCGTGATTGAAAATACCAGACGAACGTGGTTAATTTCAGAGCTACCAGCCTACAATTTCCTACCAACACCAATAGATGGCTGTATCGACCAGACACCATATTGTGGCGTTGTGGAATTGAATTTGGGGTATGTAATGCTTCTTCAAATGTGTGTACACTTTTGCAGCCACATGCTTTCCCATAGGTGGGTAGAAAAAATAAAATGATTACAGACAATCAGTATCAAGATAAATCCCTATCTGATGACGAGCTGTCTAGTCTACTCTATCGATCTGTCTATAACCAGACGCCACAATCTCGAAAGGGGTGGCCGTTTGTCCTTGAATTATTTTTTTACGGGGAGGGACACGCACCTTCCGCCAACCGACTTGTTGATGGGTAGGGAACACGTATGTGTTGGTTATATGGTTATCACCCAGCGTTGTAAATGGCTTCCTGGCTTACAGCAAACCACTAGGCTTGTCACTCAATGTGCAGCCACCTGAAAAGGAAAGAAGAGTAATAAAAAGTGACAGGAAAGATAGGAGAAATAGGGAAAGAGGAGTGCAGACACAGAAAAAGAATGATAAAGGTGAAGGAAGTAGGCGGCTCTGCATCAAGTGAGGATGATGGTCGCCACCAACTACCACCAAACTCACACAGATATTATAACCAAATAATAGAGAATTTATCAAAAAATAGATTTATATAGATAGATAGATAGAAATATAAAGACATACAGATATAATCGATATAATCGCACATGGTTGGTTATCTACACCGATTGTCTTTGAAGCAACTGGATATACCGTATTATGATAATCAGTAATTTTTTCAATATATTTCTATGCACGACTAAACCTGTCCAGATAAATTAAGGAAAACCATGATGGATGGTAAACAAGTGTGTGTGTGTGTGTGTGTATGTGTGTGTGTGTGTGTTTTAGGCATAGGGAGGTTGGATCTGGGTGGGAAATTGCTTATACAGGCGTTTGGCTTGTTAGTAGGGAAGAAACAGGTGATGATGATGATGGTGATAGTGGTGGAGTAGTGTTTGGGTGGAGGGATCAATGAGTATAGTGATTGTGCAGGAGGAGTATATTAATAGTGACGAGAAGTTGAAATGATGGTGATGATGGAGGAGAGAATTGCTGATTGCACCATTTTATCAATATGTTTATCTTTTAAAGTCCGTCCTAAAGCGGAGTACGACGTATAGTCTGTTTCATGCCAGATTATAAATACTCACTCGTAATAATTGCCCGCGAAAAATACCGTACTCGTATATCAGTAGAGTATTATAATCTGCAGTGATAGCGCTGAGCTTTACCGATGCTATTCCTCAGAGAGATCGAAGTAAAAGGGAAATGTAATATAACATTTTGAACTTCCTGTGTGTGTAGGGAAGTTGGGGGCAGTTGTCGTTCAAAATATTTGTCTGTTTGACCGTCGTCTATGATGAGTGTGTGTGTGTGTGTGTGTGTGTGTGTGTGTGTGTGTGTGTTTTCTAACCCCTCATTTATCGTATTTCCTTAAACTAAGCTAAACAATAAGTGCTTAACGTTAAGTGCTCAGCTTTCAGTAAATGGGACGTCAATACACGGACCATACATCAGCAATCAAACGTAAATTGACCCAGTCTCGCACAAAGGAACAACGCCAACCACGACTGTTTTATAACAATCATGGAAGCAGGACATGGGAAGTGGGAAAGGGGGGAATGATTAATTGGACTGTTAACCTGCCAGTCTCGATGATAACTTCGCTGCTGGTTAGAAATGATGGCTTTAAAGGAGGAAGATAAAAAATAAACCACCATGGTAGGCGTGGGAGAAAGAAAAGGCGCTAACGATTTCGCTCGATATCGCGAACGAGTCATGATTACAGGGTTAGGTGGAAGGTCAACCGCTGAGCTCCGCCACACTTTCAGGTGGGTGAGAGTGATGCTTGTGGTGGTGTGGGTGTGATGACTTGGGGGGGAGGGATTTTTTGGTAGTTATGGCTAGTGTGATGATGGTGGTGAACAAATACTGGAAGAGGATGAAGAGTGGTGATAAGGATGCACGGAGGATATTAGTCATTGTACTGAACGTGCAATAGAAAGAAACAGAGTGTAGTGATGAAGGGAATCATTATGTTAGTGATAGTGGCAGTACTGTATGAAGCAGTGACTGGCGGATGTGCAAGGGTAAAGATGGGGATGCTAAGGTTAAAAAGTTTAGTACCTGGTACGTAAAACGGCGGTAAAGCGAAGAGGTTGGGTACAAGGAGGGGCGCTTGTGGGTAGGTGGGGGCGCTCACCATCCACTTTCTCGATGTAGTGCTGCTTTGGGTGTCTGCAATTTCCTCTCCTCCTTCCTTCCTCTTCTGTTTTTCTTTCCTTCATTCTTTCCACTTCCTTCTCTCTACGGGTGACTCTACACTCCCTCCTCTGTCTTTCTTTTCTTCATTCTTTCCTCTTCCTTCCGCCTATGGGTGACTGCACACTGAGTGACAAGCCAAATGGTTTCCTGTACAGCAGGAATAAATATATATTATGTACTTTTATATTCCTTATTATTTGGTTATAATTTCGATGTGAGCAGACTGCAGACTGTTCATCAGCTGAAGGATATATCTTGATACCGACTGTCTGTAATCATTCTAATTCTTTTTTATATAAACCTATGGAAAAGCAAGTAGCTAGAGAAACTTATATACCGTTGAAAAATGATTATAGATACCAAACTGAACTCCACAACTCCACAGCATGGTGTGTGTTCGACGGAGCCATCTACTCGTGTTGGTGTCGGTAGGAAACTGTAGCCGGGTAGCTTTGAAATAAACGATGTTCGTCTGATATTTTTGATCGCCCGCCCGGATTAAATTGCAAGCGGCTTTGGCTTCCTGGAAAGGATACCAATTACTGCAGTCGAGTGAACATTTCATCTATTTCTTTGTGACTGTGACAAGCATCATATTTTATTGTTACCAGCGCTGTCCTGAGCCTACAACTCGGCAATAACTTTTCAACACTCCGCAACTCAGCAAGCAGCTCCAGTTGTACCTATATTCATCACAAAACTGGCTTAAGACAAAACAGAGTACCCGCCATACCAACCAAATCAACCAATACAGAGGGTATTAACGCAGAAAAATATGAATCTTAAACACACACCCGTTTTCATCTTGGCCATATATTCCCAGTGGAGAGATACCCCCAAGTTTTAGGACTTTCTTCTGACACAGATTAGCTTTTCTTAGTAAACAAGTAATGTTAATGTTAGTGCAAAGGCATCTCGGAAACTCGATGCTTGGAAAACAGTAAGACACAACAGAAAGAATCCCTATAACCTGTTTTCAAAAAATTTCATTGGCACAACAGTGCATTCCACTAACCCGATATGGCCCCAAATCTAAATCAACACAAGTAAAGATCTCTAACATCGAGAAACAACATTAAATTCTGTCAAGGATTATATTAATATGTGGGACACACTTAAACGCTTACAGCACAAGACTCATCCCACCCTTTTATCCTTATATTGTATCACCTCCCTCCACAAAGAAACAAGCCGAACAACCATCCAATAATCCATCAGGCGTCTAGCAACATCCCTCCTCCTCCACACAACGCTGCACTTTACAAACACACACATAAACACAGAACCACCACTATCATCCAAAACTTTCAACCAAAAAACATGACCACCAACAAACGTCCACCCTTAGAGAGACTGTTCTACCTAGAGAGACAAGAGAACACCTAGTTAGACTGCAGCACGACCATCATCCTTCCCACCTACAAAACCAGCTCAAAGTACAGTTCACAGCCTACCATGCCCACACTGGAATGCAGCCCCACACACCACAGTACACTTTTTGATTTCGTACGCAATACTGTCAACACATACTTTTTGCCAGTTTTCTGCAGTCCATTGGATTTAAGTCTAGATGAGGCTGGAGGTTGAGGGCCGTTATGCGCTTGGATAGGTGTGCAGGGAAGTGGGGGGGGGGGAGTATGTGCTTGGTCAGGTGGAGCGTTTCAATAGCGTAGGGTTGCCTATATTTACCTTTGAAATTAGTGTTTACGTATCGCCGAATTTATGTAACTCGAACTTGTTCCACAATTATTTTTGTACTAACATGTCATCTTTACCTTTGTGCAAAGAGGCAGTCACAGCCACAGCCTGCCTCCTCTCCACTGATCAAGCTCCATTTATCCAGGTTTTCTGGCATATTTCAATCAAGCATTTTTTTCCAATCTCTCCATTACAATTTATCATTTGCATATACCTACATCATCAGCACCTGCCGTTTCAGCGTCTGCACACCATTCTTCATTTGTGCCATCGCCACTTTCCTTGATGCCAAAATCCTTCTTTGTATTCCAACAAATACAGTCATGTCGATCATCGCACGGCTTTTATTATTCCTGTTCATTACTAGCGCTCTATCCCATGACTTCCATCTCCTTTATTTATTGACATTTTTATCAGTTTCATAATATTCATTTTTACAACATACTCGCTCCATGGCCGCCTTCGCCGGACACCGTTCGATGTCAAGCAACAAACCAACAAGCATACAGAAATCGGATGATATAGATTATGCTATACCATTATACTATACAATTTTAGGAGTATAAGGAGGGAGGAAGGAGAGGCGAGAAAGTGATAATGCAAGAAACACGTCACTCTTCTCTCTCATGCTGGTAATTTCAACGCCGGATTAAGGACGAATCCATCCCCTCCACTCCAAACAAAGGCCAGAAATGAGACGTAACTCGGGAACCGGTGACCTGATTGGCCTGGAAATGGTTTTATCCTTCAAATTAGAGCAATTTAAAGGTACTTTGCTCTGAGAAGAAATCTGTGTTACATGTGCCGTTTTTGCTGTGTTAGGGCAAGAGATCAACAAACTAACAATAATACAGAAATCAGATCATTATAATATAGATACCACATAACTTCCCATGACTGGAAAAAAAAAATAAAACGCTATCTAAATCAGTAGTATAAATTTTACGTCCTACCCATATGACTGAGAAGGGACGGTGGCGCTTGTCATCTGGCTTTACGAGCCAGTGTCTTCCGTCCTGAAGATCGTAACATGGAATTCGGCGCTGCTTACAAAATACTTGGCCAGAAGAATCCATTTTTTTTTTTTTTAATTCAGCAACGATGTGATCCTCTTGGGCTTTACCACCTACATGCAAAACCTTAGAATGACAGGCCCTCTTAATATATGTAGTAAATATGTTTTATTTATTTATTTACTGATTATTTTTCTTGCCTTACCCTCTATGTAATCAGACATTAAATCTGTGACTAGATTATGGTGGGATTCGGCGACATATATTTTATAAAGGGCCCGGGCGGCATGACAGGAGTGCAGGTGCTCACGGGTCGCAGTAGGAGGTCGTTGTGCAAGAGTTTTGGACCCTAATTCAGGACGAAGATTTACAACTCGGGCTTGAGGCTAAGTGAGACCACAGGTTGGGGATTATTCAGTCTTGGCTCATAGCCTAGGGTTCCGCCATATTAAAGTCCCTGAATTACGGCATAGATAATCTGACTCTTGAGTAATCTGGGACTTCAATCTCAGACTAAAGCACGCATTCGGACGATGATCACGGCCAATCAGCACGCGTTTCTAATCTAATTGAAATTTGAATGTGGCGGATGGAAACAACCTCTAATGAAAAAGAAAAGTCTCTCCCTGAAATAATAGGACAAAGAGTACAATCCAATTTATATCTAATGAAATTTCACTTTAACACGAGTGAATAAAAAAATCCACGACTGTTCATGAATAATGCAGTACCTGTAAGTTAGTTAGCTTAATGATACTATGGGGTGCATAAACAATTTACATTTGCAATTCATTATTTGTGCATTATTAGAAGTATCATTCTATATCATTCTGTCATATGTGAGTTTAATAATCATACAAGTCAGTCAGTCTTAGCTGTTCATTACGGATACGACGTAAAAATATAAGCTGAAGGAAATTATGTCAAACCGCTTCGGTGTAACTGCCTTGCGGGGGAGGGGCGATTTATAAATTGCCTGTTTAAATCATGTGAGCTCCCATTACTCCTGCTTCTTTGAAACAAATATCAATTTCTGTTAAAGCATATACATTCCTTGAGTACTAGAGAAACATTTTAATTGATGAAAACGTTTACATTACAACAGTCCAGCAATATTAGACTGCAGTTAGCACAAATAATAGTTTTCTGATACCGACATACGGTGATATATATTAGGCAACTTTTTGGACAGTTGATTCAGTTTTCTAGACTAATGCTTGCCCACAAAAATTTGACGGACTAACCAATAGCCTTTCCATCCTAAAATGTTTGCAAATACCACTATCACTGTTTCCTATCGTTATTGAGATGATAATGAATTTCTGACCAAAAAATCGAAAAAAAAATAATCGCATATATTCGCATGTCGCAATTTCCGACTATTTGACAGTGTCGCGTCGCGGGCTTCCTTCATCAGTTTTTTTGAGCCCTCTTTTTATATGCATATTCTCTTATTGCTTTCACTATAGCAGGATTTTTATTTGTGTTAATGGCAATTTTTGTCCATTGCTGCGTTAAATGTATGGAAAAATAACTCCATGAAATTAGGTGACATCATGAAACAAGGAAAACAGTGAAAGTTGTTAAGTGTGAAAGTGACGAGAAGAAACTGGCACCTGACACTGAAGCTGGAGAAACCTGAGTGG